>BQNB010161309.1:0-14695 GCA_026074375.1 Tanacetum coccineum
AGTACTGTTTCGTGGATTGACATAATTCAATCTTCTTTGGAGAATGAAATACATACTTATTCAAGATTAATAATCACAACTACGCACAGATTTTTCCCACGGAAAAATACAGTGTGAAATTTCACATGGAATACCGACAAATTACACACCAAATTGTTGGCTAAATTTCGGTGGGAAATATGTCGCAAATTTCCCACGGATTTTCCACTATTTACACACTAAATTGTTGACTAAGTTTTCATATGGCGTCGCAAATTTCTCACAGATTTGCGACAATACTCACACTATTTTTGTTGATTAGAAGTCCGTGGAAAAATTGTGGCAAATTTCACACATATTAGTCACAGGCAAAATTATGTGGCAAATTTTATCTACATTAATCACGGATTTCACACGGTATAATATAATAAAACAACTATTTAACTCATCCACGAGAAATCTGTGGGTCACTAGCCGCGTATTACCCATAAATTTCCCACAAATGTTATTTTTGTGTTGATCGTAGGAAATACGTGTGTAAATACCCACATATTTCTCACAAAAAATATTGTCTTTATGTTTCTGCCTACTTACACATTCCCACATTACTTAGTATGTCTTCATATGTGTTTGTAGTTTCATATTATATGTGTTTGTTTATTAACGTAACTATTTATATGAGTATCGCAAGTTTATGCGTTGGTTTAGGTATAACCTTTTTGTGTAACAAATCATTACATATGTATGAATATCTACACGTGTGTGTTCCACATGTTTATTTATGACATTCATTGTATCGATAGATGTTTTGTATGTAAGTATACGGACGTGTATATGCGTGAACGTGTAAGTATACCAAAAAAAATAAAAGAAAAGTATTATGTCCGTGGGAAAGTCATGGGTAATTTCCCACAAATTACCTACCAAGTTGATAAATCCGTAAGAAATATATGTGTAAATACCCACATATTTCCCACAAAATATCGTCTTTATGTTTCTGTCTGTGACAACCCGAGAATTTCCGTTCAGTAAATTAGCCGTTTCTGTTTAGAAATTTGAATTTTTAAAAGTTTCGTTAAGTTTTACCGTTTAACCGGGAAGTTATTTCGTTATTATCTGAGAATCGTCGAATAAACGATTGTATATGTATGGATATCTACACGTGTATGTTTTACATGTCTTATTTATGACATTCATTGTATTGATAGATGTTTTGTATTTAGGTATATACAGACGTGTATATGCGTGCATGTGTAACTGTATTCAAAAAAGGTAAAATGAAAAGATCATGTCTATGGAAAGTCCCGTAGTTTTCCACAGGTTCATAATCCAATTGATAATCATTGGAAAATATGTGTGTAAATACGACGAATTTCCCACAAACATTCGTCTTTATTTTCGTGCCATACCTTATTACATCCTCCAATATATGTCTTCAATATGTGTTTGTATGTCATATTAATATGTGTTTTTTATTAACGTAACTATCATATTATGAAGTATCACAGTGTATGTGTAGGTTTTAGGTTTGACCATTTTTGTGAACAAACAAATTGTATATGCGTGTAGGGGTATTCATGAAGCTGAAGTAGTAAATGAAGCTGAAGTGCATATCAAAGGGAGCAAAGACTTCTTGAAGCATTAGGATGCTCACTTCCATGTACAGGGCTCACAATAAAAGACTAAAGAAGAAAGCTGAGTTAAGGAAGAAGAGGTTTGATGACTATGTGTGAATTGTCAACAACATATATAAAGCTAAGAAAATCACTGATATATTCATTAACCCAAAAACTAAACCAGTCTCAGTAATAGTCTACAAAAACAATGATCCAAGAAACTTTGAAGTACACAGAGAATTCAAGTTCGGTGACTTTAGTTTGAGCGAATAGGATGAGCTGAATGCTATTCTTCCTAAGAAGACAAACAAGTGTGTGAGTGACATGATGAACTCTCTGAGTAAGAAGTATGAGAGGCTGAAGAAAATACATGATGAACAAGGTCAGTGTCATCACTGACCCTTAGAACATGTGTTGTCACTTTACCTAGAATAAGGATTGTGTAATAGAAACAAGTGTACGAATGTACTTGTCCAATCAACTTGGGGGCACTCACTTATCACCCACATGGGTTCTTACTCACCCTAGCACTATAAATTGATCACTTGTAAAGAAGTAGTCTTTTAAGTTTATGCAATTTATGAAGTATCATTCACAAACACGTTACTCCTTCAAATACAACTAAGTCCTTGATACATATCAATTGGTTAGCATAGTTGTTAACTCAAAATAATACTTTGGTTTAGTCTTTTATTGTTATCAAAACTCTTTTCATTATATTACTTTAGCTATGGGCTAGTTTATTATAACTCTTTAGTTATTTGTAAACATCAACGGGAACAACACCCGAACCATATAACCCACAAACCCGAAACCCGAACCGATGAACACCCCTATATGTGGATATCTACACGTGTATATTCTAAATGTCCGTTTATGACATTCATTGTATCGATACATATTGTAAAAATGATAGTAATATATGTTCTATGTTACAGTTTTTTTTACACATATGATATATGTTATAAGATAAACAAAAGGCAAAATAATAAGACAAAAAATTAGTCAAGAAATTGCATTTTACGTTTAATAATTTTTCATTAGTCTAACATTTATTTTCATTTACAATTACCATTCTAACTTTATACACTTACAAATTTCATGTACTTGTAAGAGATACTATTTGACCCTTAGATTACTTCTCAAGGATTGCCAAGGTGGCAATATCAATGGTCTAGATGAATCAAAGCAAAAACAAATCTACCATTTTCTTCTTTTATACTTACACCACACACACACTAACTAAAAAAATCAAACAAACCCCTTTTTCTCTAACTTTCATTCAGACAACTATCAATAACCACCACCAACCACTGCAACCACAACACACCACTTTGACCCAAATGGCTTTAAAGATTGTAACTAGGGGTGAACCATAAAACATATGTACATGTATGTTGATTATTTTTTCGATCTAAATGGCTTATGTTCTTTTAGAGTAATAATGTTTTTTAGATCTAAATGGCTATAAACACATGTAGAGGTTTGTGTTATATCTAAGAGTATTACTTCTATATCTGAATGGCTTTAAAGTTTGTGTTTATTAACTTTTTCTTTTTTTTACAAACTGATTTGGTTTTATATCTTTGTTGAATATGTATCAGTTGGACCAATGCCAGCGTGCCTTAGATGGATGAATTATAAAGAACATGAGAAATATTTTAGTCCTTGTAATGTTAGAAAACATATATAAAATGCTTGTTGTGATTAAGATATGTACTAAAAAAGTTGATATTGGTTGGTTGTATTCAAGTATATCTGTAAGTTTATATGTGTTTCAATGCAATATATGTTGGGTTTTAGATTGCTACTCCATATGTTTATGCACAAAAATATTCAATTAATAGGTTTTATTGGTACATTATAACTGTTATTTTTGATAAAATTGGCCAGAATTGATACAAAACTTTTTCATAAATTTGCCACAGGTTTCACTAATTTATCTATTACAAATATGTGGGAAATAAGTTTATGGGAATTTGTCTGATGTAAATTTATGGCAAATAGATCTATGGCATAATATTTACTGGGTATCCCTTTGTAGGAAGATTGTGGAAAATTTTTTTAGATCTAAATGGCTATAAACACATGTAGAGGTTTGTGTTATATCTAAGAGTATTACTTCTATATCTGAATGGCTTTAAAGTTTGTGTTTATTAACTTTTTCTTTTTTTTACAAACTGATTTGGTTTTATATCTTTGTTGAATATGTATCAGTTGGACCAATGCCAGCGTGCCTTAGATGGATGAATTATAAAGAACATGAGAAATATTTTAGTCCTTGTAATGTTAGAAAACATATATAAAATGCTTGTTGTGATTAAGATATGTACTAAAAAAGTTGATATTGGTTGGTTGTATTCAAGTATATCTGTAAGTTTATATGTGTTTCAATGCAATATATGTTGGGTTTTAGATTGCTACTCCATATGTTTATGCACAAAAATATTCAATTAATAGGTTTTATTGGTACATTATAATGTTAGTTTTTGATTAAAATTGGCCAGAATTATACAAAACTTTTTCATAAATTTGCCACAGGTTTCACTAATTTATCTATTACAAATATGTGGGAAATAAGTTTATGGGAATTTGTCTGATGTAAATTTATGGCAAATAGATCTATGGCATAATATTTACTGGGTATCCCTTTGTAGGAAGATTGTGGAAAATCCGTGGGTAATTAACCGACAGATTACACACGATAATATCTGTGGGTAATAGTCAACGTTCCGTGGGAAAGTATTTAGCCACAAGGTTTTTACAAACGGAATAGTTCCGTAGGAAATCCATGGAAAAGGGCCCTTATCCACGAGATTTCCCACAGATTTTTCCGTAGGAAAGACCTGTTTGTGTAGTAGTGAATTAAGATGAATGTTGATGTTTTTTTATTCAAGAACATTTCGATTGATTTGAGCATTCAAAAAGTTGAAGTTGAAGATTTATGATCGAGAATTTTCTAAGGAACATTTTAACTAGCAGAGCATACAAGGTTAATTGTATGAGTTAAGCACAAATGAATATGGTTATAGAGAATGTTAATAACAGTTAAGGTTGCAAGTGCTTCATATAGCCTCAGAAGATGTAGTTTGATCCTTGTTCCCCATCATAGGAGGCTGTCCCTACTAGATATTGTAGAAATTAAAGGAATTGAAAAGTATATTATTCACTAAGATATTACAATACACAAACATTAAAAAGGAATAGACAAAAGAAACCCTAAATACTAAATAGGCTCAAACCAACAGGCTTTGGGCTTTATTAAACCGACACCCCTCTCAAACTCACAATGTTGAGAGTTTGTCAAATAAAAACTAAAACTAAAACTAAAAAGAAAACGAAAAGCGGAGTGTCCCAAAGTGTAAACTCAGTGCTACACGGAGTCTCATTCCATTTCAATCTGTAATAAGGCAACATAAGTCAAGTCTCAAACATACGTATCATCGTCATTGCAAAACCAAAATCAGAGCAACATAAATATAGAGATGAACAAGGGTAGAACCAAGTACAGATTCAGACAGGTGCAGACAGGTCTAGAGCATAGAATCACACAAATACAAAGATGAACGAGAGCAGATTAAAGTCGACAGACACATTCAGGCAGATAGATTCAGACAGGCAGATGCGAACAAAGGTAGACGAAGAGTAGATTCAGGCAGACAAATGCAGATTCAAGCAGACATATTCGAATAAAGGTAAATGAAGAGCAGATTCAGGGGGACAGATGCAACAAACAAATATAGACATATTAGATTCGAAGCATATTCCCAAGCAGATGCAGACAGACCAAAGCAGAACCAAACACATCATTAGATGTGTAACCAGGCAGAATCACTCGAAACCGAGCAAAACCAAGACATGTTATTGATACCAAGATGCTACACATAACATATACCAATACCGATCCCGATAATAATACCAATACCAAACCACTAATACCACCGATCTAATAAAGCTATTGAGCTCTAACTTACCAATCCATTATAAAACCCTAATTGCCAAATTCCAACAACATGCCAAACTTTTTTTCTTTATTTTAGAAACCTAAACATACATAACACATTCTCAAACTCCAAACAACTTACCTTTTTTTCTTTCTTAAACAACACCTCCCCAACAAACAACTTAAACCACAATGAGTTAAAAAAACAAATATGATCAAGTAACATAAAGCGGGGACACATTAGCAAAACAATTAGGCCATCATTCTTAAGCCTGGTCCATACCCGCCTTACTTGATCTATCGGTGTTATACACTGGATGGTTTCCTTAGTTGTCACTCACATCTCTTCCCTATCTATTAAAAATCCAATCCGTTGAACACCCGTCGGTTGACTCCTAACCCGGTGTGGAGATAACAATTAATCAATATTATATCACTGTTGTAGTGATTTGTAAGAGGATGAACAGTAGACGCTATAGTAAATTGTTTATTATATTTTGCTTAGTGCTAACTGCCAGCTAATCTTTCCAATTAATTGTTTGTGTTATTGCATGGTGGCCATCTGTCTTCCATTATTTTTTTGGGTGAGTTTTGGGATTAAATGCTTTTAGGTTATGTTTTCTTTCTTATTATTTGAGTCTATCTCAGGTTTGCATTGCTATTTTTGTTGTTGTTGTTTTGCGTTTATTGCTTTTTGGAATTTTGTTTGTTGGTTTTGGAATCGGATATGTTGATATTGTTAAGGTTAGTCGAATGCATTGTTAGTTGCTTGATTGATGTCGTGCTATTATAAATTAAGTGCATTTATATAAAACTAATGTGGTTCTTTGTGATGTTAAGGGTTGTTTGACTATTCGGGTTTGTTGCGGTTGATTATGAATATTGGCTTTTGTTGAGCTTATGGCTTATTTATAAGACATTATTTAAAGATGGTTGGATTAACTTATCTTGCTGGCTTATGATCTTATTTATTATGTGAAGCTGATAAGGTTTATTTTTTTGGCTTACGGGGTTGCTTAATTGAGCTTATAATGCTATATCTTTGTCGGGTTAAACACATTAGGAACTTTGATTGTTTCTTTGAATTGTTTTGTTCAATGGTATGATTGTATTTTGGTTGAGTGCATTTGCTTGCTTGATGTTGTGTTGTTATGAACTGAATGCATTTATATTCAGTTGTTCCAATTCTTTGTGATGTTAAGGGTTGTTTGATTATTGAAGTTTGTTGGGGTTGATTAGGAATATTGGCTTTTGTTGAGCTTATGGCTTATTTATAAGAAATTATTTTAAGATGGTTGGATTAGCTTATTTTGATTTTTTATGAAATAAGACTGATCCTGATATTGATTATAACAGGCTGCTTTGATGAGTCTCAATGGGTTTGATTAAAGCTGAGATTGTCCGTACCTTGGCAGGGCAACTCACTAAGGTTTCAGCCATGACGGATGTATCCTTTTTCTTTGATTGTTTACCTATGTGAGGCTCAATTCTAATAATATTTACACTTCTTGCATTGCACTTTGTTGTTGCTTATAGTGCACTTTGTAAATAAGGAATGGGAAATTTGATTGCTTATATTTTGTACGTATGTTTAAGCCATATAGAAACAAATGCCAAAATAGTGCATAAATGATGAGGTGTCATTTTATACACTATTTCGGGGTCATTTAACCTCCTAAATCATGCAAATATGCCCAGATTATGTGCTTAATCGTTTGTTTTCAGGTTTTTAGCACTTGGATGGCATTTGGAGGAAATACACGTGACTTGGGCTTATTTGGAGAAGAAACAGACAAGATTACGGACCTACACCAAATTTCTTGAAGAATTATGCATACTACGCGTGGAGACGGCGTCGCAGGCATAAAGCGACGCCGTCGCAATCCATCTAGTGACGGCGTTAAGAAAATGACGACGACGTCAGGACGTAGCCGTCTTAAAATAGGATCTAGAATCATCTACGAGGCAACGACGTCAAGAGTTCAAAGCGAGCGATTTTTCTATATATATTAAACTGAAATTAGGGTTTTAGGTGTGTAACTTTGTATAATTTTAGGGAGACGAACCCTAGTCATTCTAGCAGCTTTTTAGGTCGTTTTTAGGGCCTCAAAACCCTATTGTAACTACATTCAATCCATGTTTTAATCAAGTAATATTGTTTATCATTAATCATTCAATATGTTTATGTGTTGTTTGATTAATTTATGTTCTTGCTTTATCTTTAACATGTTAGGCTAAACCCTCCTTTATATTTACTTATGATTGCATGAAACTTAGGTTGTAGATCCTTTTGATGTTGCTTCTTGTTGATGGATGTGCACGTTAGGCTCTAGAAAACTAGCCATAAGATATTAAATTGGCATAGACGTCTAGGGAAACGAAAGTGTGTAGAAAGGATACCATCGATAACAGTCTTTATACTACCTTACCCCTAATACGGTCGATCCCTCTTAAGTTATTTCACATGCATTTAATATACTCTTAGGGGCCTTGTAATAGTCTTCATACTACCTTACTTGTGCGTTGCCCTAACAGAATATTAAATAGACGGCGGATTCGTGTAATCCGTTCATGACCTAGGAAATACTTACACAGATCATCACAAGTGTGACAAGACAACAGATCTAGGAGAAGCAATCCGAGGAGTAGTGCATGATTAGGTAAATACATCTTTTTATCATAAAGTTATCACCAGTAGTATAGATTATAATTAGTTTAATTATTAGTTAATCAAACCAAACTCTCAAACCATTGATTTACTTGCTTTCTATAAAATATAAAAACACAAAAAGAATCTTCTCTCAACCCCTTAGAACCCAACCTATTTCCCTAGAGAACGATAACAACCCTCGAGTCTTGCCTATACTACACTGCAATGATTAGGTACACTGCCTAGGGGATTGTAAAACTTCCTGTGAAGTCTTCGAAACCTTCACATCAAGTTTTTTGGCGCCGCTGCGTGGGGAATAGTTAGGTTTTGATCATTGTTTAACTTAGTTCTACTCGCTTGATTCCTATCAAGTGAGAATTTTAATTCTAGTATATTAGCTTTCTTGTAGTCTATATTTTTTTTGTGTTATCTGTTTCGTAAATTTGTCACCATGACACGTAGCACCGTTAGGAGGTTAACAAAACCCCTCGACGAACCCGAAAGATAATTCTGAAGGCGTAGGAGAGCCGCCTGGCGTCTACAGCAAAACGAATCTCTAGCCATAGCCGAAAGAAACCTCTTTGATGATGAAGCATCCTCTTCCAACAACACCGGAACCAAACCGCTAACCCCTCTCAAAACCTTACGAGAACATTCATACCCCAACTCTTCTAGTTTCCAAAACCCAATCATCCTCCCAACCGAACGAATAAGAAGAATTGTCGATTCACGCGACATCCTGCTAATTCAAGGAACGTGCACGTTCCAAGGATTAAGAAGCGAGGACCCACTCCATTATATCAAGCACTACTTGAGTATCGTCGACAACATACAAGCTGACGGAGCCACAAGAGATACATCTAGGCTGCGTTTCTTTCACTTCTCCCTAAAAGGGAAAGCAGCAACATAGTTTGATAAAATACCCTCCACCCAAATTACGACATGGGATCAGCTCGTATCGTGATTCCTTAATTATTTCTTTCTAGCGGGACGCACCTCGTCCCTTAGAGACATGATCCTCTGATTCAAACAAGGGACCGACGAATCCATCAAAAGTGCCTAGATTTGTTTCCAGAACCTGATCAAACAGGTCCCCCATCATGGAATACAAAAATGGATTCTGGTACAAATCTTTTACGATAATATATCTCTGGACAACCGTGTGAAACTTGATCAATTCGCTCAATTCCGTTTCAACTCTCTCACCGAAGAAGAGAGGTGGAATCAAATAGAAGAATACGTCAAATACCAAGATGATCTGTGGGATGACCCGTTACCATCCATGAACGTTTATTCCATTACGGACGCAATGCAACCTACATTTAGGGGATGTATGAAAAGGGTCTGCAACCAAATCTCCTACCTCGAAACACCTACTCGAGAGGTTGGGTTAAAAAAACCTACATTATTTGCGACTACTGCGGAGGACCTAATGAGACTGAAGAATGCAAACAGAACAACCTAGCTGAGCAGGTATGCTTATCCGGGGGAGATATCTATGACGACCCTTCCCTTATGAGGTTCTATCAGAACGACGACGTCCTGCCATGGGGGAATAGGAGAAATGCTCGACCAGCACCGTAAGGAGATGCATGAGCAATTATCCCAAATCTTCTCCATGATCGGGAAAAGCAAAACCCCTGAACCAGAGGCACCGACTTTTGCTATAACAACTAGATATGGAGTTAGCACTCGAGACCCCCTTTCCCAGCCCCATTGCAATCAACGCCTGCCAACCACGCTGACAAGACGCCTGAAAAAGAAGCACCTAAAGGTGCAAAATCAAGCATTACACAAGATGAAGAAGCCCCCCAATCGCCCGTTTTCTATCAACCCTCCAAGTTGTCAAACCTGCCTTTCCCCTCCCGAGTCAGGAAGCAAAAAAGGGATGACGAAGATGAGCGGCTTCTATCCATTTTTAAGCAGATTCATATCAATCTTCCATTTTTAGAAGCCATGATCCACATGCCAAAGGGATCCAAGGTTCTAAAAGACCTTCTTTCCCATAAGGAAAAACTCGAAAAAGTAGCATCTTCAGTCAAACTTAGTGAAGAATGTTCCGCTATCATCCAAAGGAACTTACCCCAAAAAGAGGGAGACCCAGGAAGTTTCACACTACCATGTCTTATCGGACCTTTGGCAGTAAAGAACGCCCTGGCTGATTTAGGGGCAATTATCAATCTTATGCCACACTCTCTCTTCCGACGATTAGGAATTTTTAAACTAAAACCAACAAGAATGAGTATTCAACTGGCTGACCGATCCATCAAATACCCCATCGGGGTCTACGAGAATCTTTTGGTAAAGGTAAATAAGTTCATATTTTCGGTTGATTTTGTAGTTTTGGAAATGGACGAAGACGAGCTAGTCCTGATCATTTTAGGATGACCTTTCCTCGCCACAACACGGGTTGTAATTGACGTTCATGAGGGAAAGTTGAGTATTAGAGTCGAAAATGAAACCGTCACCTTCAACATTAGGAAATCCATGAAATCCAAACACTCCCGTGACGATTATCTATACCGCGCCAATCACACCACAAAGCTTGTCGAAGAACAATGGGTTGACACGATCGATCATGACGGAAAATGGGCTGAAGTAGAAGAAGACGAAGATTCTAACAAAGTACAGGCCGTTTCCTTCTACCCTAGGACAGAGCCGGTCGAGCCACTTGAGTGGAAAGCCCCGAAAAATTAATTGAAACCCTCAAGCGTCGAACCACCCAAACTAGAACTGAAGGAATTACCCGAACACCTTGAGTATGCTTTCCTCCAGGAAAACAACCAACTCCCAGTGGTCATCTCCTCCGCGTTATCTGCAATCAAGAAAGCCAGGCTTCTCGAAGTCCTAAAAAACCATCAAGGGGCAATCGCCTGGAGTATTGCAGACATAAAAGGGATTGACTCATCCTTTTGTACTCACAAAATTCTTATGGAAGACGAGTTCAAACCAAGTGTCCAACCTCAAGACGAGTAAACCCTAACATCAAGGAGGTAGTAAATATGGAAGTCATAAAGCTATTTGACATAGGATTAATCTACCCCATCTCCGACAGTCCTTGGGCGAAGCCTGTCCAGGTTGTCCCAAAGAAAGGGGGAATGACCGTAGTAAAGAATGAGAAGAACGAGCTCATCCCACAAAGGATGGTCACTGGATGGCGCGTATGCATCGACTATCGTAAATTGAATAACGCGACTCAGAAAGATCACTTTCCCCTCCCGTTTATCGATCAGATGCTCGAGCACCTGACGGGGCATGAATACTACTGTTTTCTTGACGGGTTTTCAGGGTATTTCTAGATCCCTATTGCTCCGGAAGACCAAGAGAAAACCACATTCACCTGCCCATATGGCACCTTCGCATACAAACGAATGCCATTCGGATTATACAATGCGCCTGCAACTTTCAGCGCTGTATGATAGCTATTTTTCATGAACTAATCAAGGATAGCATGGAAGTATTCATGGACAATTTCTCCGTCTTCGGTAACTCCTTCAACCACTGCCTAAATAACCTAGAAAAGATGCTAAAAAGATGTGAGGAGACCAACCTCGTGCTAAACTGGGAAAAGTGCCACTTCATGGTAAAGGAAGGAATCGTCCTCGACCATAAGGTCTCGAGATCGAGGACTAAGGTCGATGATAACGCCCAAATTATACATGTTTTCGGTGGCATTATTTGTATATATTTTATCATTTCTCTTGAACTTTCGATACTTAATAGCATGAAATATGTGCAGGTTCACTTGAAGGTATCCCGAGGTTAAACACATCGAAGATCAAGTATGTATACACAACATTCAAGAAAAGATAAAGTCCAAGCTAAAGTGAAAATGTGCGCCGCACTTACCAATTGTGCGCCACACATACCCTCAAGTCAAAGAATTTAAAGACTTAGTCAAATAACGCATTAACTCAACAAGTACGCTGCACTTACTATTTTGTGCGCCGCACTTCCCATCTAATTATAAAGAATAAATGAAGACATAAATGCCACTACATTAACTCCCTAAGTACGCCGCATAAATATCCTTGTGCGCCGCACTTTTCCTATAAGCATTTAATTCCTGTGCATTTAATCACCAAGTACGCCGCACAAATAACTTTGTGCGTCACACTTTCACCCCTTACTCAACCTATAAATAGAGGATGAATTTTCACTCTAAAATCATCCCACAAATCATTCCTCTCTTCATTCCTCAATCGTCTCATCAGCAAATCTTCATCCATTCCACCCATATAACCAAAACACCATAAACACCACACCCTTTTGAAGATTTAAGATCAAACAACCAAGAATGAAGGAAGAATATCTTACTAGTATAGCAAAATAATGAAGTTTTTTATTACAAGTTATGTTATTGACTCCTTAGCCATGAGAGGCTAAATCTCTCATGACTACTCGGTGATGTTATGATAATGAATAAGTGTTTGGTATGATCGTGATCTCTTTAATCTCAAGCTTATGTTTCAATCCTTATATCCTATTTTATCAGTTTTGCTTATCAAACTTAGATTATATAATCATATCGGTATAGGTCGAAAGACCCGTTATGATCTATGTGGTTTTAAAGATTTGTCTATGATCTTTAACATCTGTGTCGAGAAATCCACTTTCGTAAACTGATAAACAAAATAAGCATTGATATATTAGTAACTGGATTATTTGAGTGACACATTTGGTCTAGTTAACTAAATATAAGTCTTGAGTTAATCAAGTTAATTTGTGAAAATGTTTTCTGACGAGAAATCCTTTTTATAAGTTAAAGGCTCCATCTTCGAGGTCTTAATATTTTCCAACACTTATGAATTATTTTCAACTGTCCGAGTAGTCATCTTTATTATCACTGGTAAAAAGTTATTTACAAAATTGTTAAAGTCTATTTTTCTTCTAATTATTTGAATACTACTCAAATCTCTGTGGACGACCTGGTCTTACCTAAAAGGATTATACTACATACGTGGGTTATACTTTTACCCGTGTGTTTCCCTATAATAAAAATTGGTATTTTCAGTCATTATAAATTTAAAGCTTTTGAAACACGTCACGTGGGTTGATCCTGAATGGTATGTAATTTCCTTTTTGATATTCATCAAAACCATGAATCTACTAAAGAACTATGAGACTCTTTGGAAATTCAATATATGTTAGAAGACGCCTCTAGTAAAAAGTTCCTAGTTAGTAAATTTAATAATTACAAGATGGTAGATTTTAGGCCGGTCATGGAACAATGCAATGAACTTCTTTATATAATTGGTCAATTCACACACCACAAAATGAACATGGACGAGGCTATTTTAGTCTTTTGTTTCATTGATAAACTCCCTCCTTCTTGGAAAGATTACAAGCATACTTTAAAATTCAAAAAAGAGTAGTTAACTCTTGTTGAGTTGGCAGTTATTTTCCAAAATTAAGGAATCACTAAAGGTGCATGAAATTGACAAGGAAAAGGGAAAAAATGTTGCTCGTACATCTGTTGTCAATATGGTGGAACATAAAAACTACCCCATGTACAAAGACAATAAGCGAAAACGTGTACAACAAAATAGCTATAGAGATTTGGTGGTCACCCAATGGCCAATAAACTTGCACAATAGAAAATAAACATACAAGGCCATGCAGACCAAAACCCTAATTAATCAAATCTCTTATACATTGATATAACCTAATCTACCACGTATAAATGGTATTTATGATACTTACTTGTTATTCCTGTTGTACGTAGGCTCCTTTGACCTTTAACAGCTACACGAAATGCCTTCTTTTTGTTCTTGATGCTCCACGCAAACTTCTAGTGTTTCTGGGATGATCACAACTTGGACTACGTCAGGTTTCCACCAATACTGCACATGTCGAACTATGGCTACACACCTGTCGCCAGTTAGCCGAGTACAAAAACAGGGGTAAACCCCTAATCGTCCAGGGGACGAATTAGGCCGCGATTAGTTTTTAGGAAAGGTTAATCATTCCTCTAAGGCATGATCGACCCAAAGGGTTTAACCCCTAGGGAATGTCGACTAGGAGTCGACCTTGGTAACTCGATCAAGGGTTTTGTACCATTGATCCTTGGCCGATTAATCACACGAGCAATGAGAGAAAAGAGGGAGAGATTTACGGTTATGAGGAGAGTTATGAGAATGACTTAGGAAGCCTTTGTATTTATAGGCTCATATTCTATAATATTTGAACAACAAGTATTGGAGTATAACAAGAAGTCAAACTCACCCATTGTAGGGTTTCGGTCGACCAACTTACAACAACCCTTAGTGGTTTGTTGTTTGGTAATTTTTTGTTTATTACCCTCTAATATTTATCATGGATAAATATTATACTTTCGGTAATTACCATTCAATATCTCAATGAAAATAACCTTGTATTTTCATTTCCTCTTTATTCTCATTTCATTTCGTAACTTGTTTCCTTTTTCTGCTTGCACTATTATGTTTAGTGTGCACTGGTGTAATCCTTTAGCATTTCTTTGAACGCTAGTTGTGAAAGTCGTTGTTT
>BQNB010161310.1:0-14695 GCA_026074375.1 Tanacetum coccineum
TAAAAGAAAAGAAAAATATTTTTTTTTACTTTTTATTTTTTATATTATTTTTTTCTTTTTTTTAACAAAACAAAACTTTCAAAAACGAAAGGGTCTTCAAACCACGATCAACAAACTTCAAACGAGAGAATCTTAAACACAAATCCCCGGCAGCGGCGCCAAAAATTGATACGCATAAAATATAATATATAATACGATGGAAAATTACCAGACTACCCTTGAGGACAAAGGTAAAAAGGAAAATCTTCACAAATATATATAATATAATACGTATATAAATCGAGAAGTATGATTCCCGGATCGTTATCCCCCAACCCTTGTGAAAATGAAAACTCGTTAGATGTTCGGTTTTAGACAAGTGATTTGAATTGAAGTACAAAGTTTTGAACTTGATATCTACTTATTATAAAGAAATTAATTAAAATTAACAAATTCTAACAATTAAGCATAAAGACAAATAACTAGAAACCAAAATTTAACTAAAAACGCAAAACGGGACCACTAAACGGAGGTTAAAAACCCTAAATGTCTAAAAATAATCCTAACTTAAAATTTTCTTTTTAAATAGACTCTATTTGACTAAAAAGTAAGTTTAAAGAAAACTAGAAAAAAAATGGAGTTGAAATGAGCGTTAAAACACGAAAAACGAGAACGGGAACGAATCCCGTTCTTTAAAAAACGAAATTTTGCAATTTAGACCCTACGAAAGCAAAACTAATTTTCCTATGAACTTTATGATAAAAGAAAATTTTCTAAAAAAGATTTATATTTTTTTGATTATTTTTATATTTTTTATGATTTTTTAAAGTTTTTAATGAAAATAAATGTTTAAAAATACTAGACGTACTATAAAAATTCTAGAAAAATTACAGAAATTAGCTTAAACTAATTAAATCCTAGGAAAAATAAACTTATAAGCACAACTTATCAAATAAGCCGCGAAATAAGCTGAAACAGCTTAATAGGCTTATAAGGACTAAAAGAGTATAAGAAATAAATTGTGCAAGAGTCTTATGAAAAGAATAGCTTAAAAGAATAGCTTAAATGCTATAAGAAAATGCTTTTTAAAAGAGTTAAAAACAAAAAGAGCTTATTAAAAGGAGCTTGTGAAATAGGATGTTTACAGAAACAAAGCTTTTGAGAGTTAAAAAGTTAGTATTCACTTAATTGATTGCACACAACTCATTTTAGGCTCATTTTCAAAACAAAAAGCTATTCTAAAAAGCTTAGGATATGCAGAAGCTAAAGATGACAAGCTAATTGAACCAATAACAATAAAAGCTAATTGAAATTAATGGTGAAATCTGCAAACTCAGAAACAAGCTCTAAAAACTCAAAAATCAATCAAGCTAGAATGCTCAATAAGCTATGACAGAATTAGAGCTTTTAAAAACTTAACTACCAACTTATAAGCTTTAAATCTAATGCATAAAATATAATCCTATAAGCTAAAAATCAAGATTTAAAAACTAAGTTCTAACAGCTACTGTTTTTGGTTTTTTTAAATTTTTGATGAACTTTAAAAGCAAATACACCCTAGTAAATAAGCTAGAAATCTAAAAACAAGTTTTAATCTAACTAATCCTTTATTTAAACTAAAGTTCTACTGAGTTTTGAAAACTAAAAACTATTCAAGCTACCTAAAATCCTAATCCAAATGGACTACAGTCCTTGACAGCAGTTCTAACTACTGATGCACGTGGTGAAATGGCAAATCCAATATGCAGGAGAACTTAAAGGTCAATCCTGCACTAGACACAACACTTAGGTGTGTATAAACACAAAATAAACAAATTCCAAGCTCAAGAAAGCTTGGATCCAAAAAACTTTATACTAGCTAAACTTATAAATTTCCCCTTGTGCTAAGGCTAAGAAATTAAGCCTCAAAATGTGTTTAAGCTCAAACTAATCCTACAAACCTTTTCAAAACTTATTTATTAATGAAATCAAAGATGTCCAAAGTATAAACACCAATTCCACATTGAATCTCTTCGAGGGTTCAATGGCCCCAACCTTAAACAAACAATCATTTTTTTAACATTGACAGAGTAGAATTCCATTTAAGCTTGAAATTGTTAAATTTAATTTAATTAAACCTTTAAATACCAGATAGAAATTAGATTTGACTATTCATAATGAGCTTATATTAATAAGGCTAATAAGCAAGAAAACAAATATTCTAAGAACTATGCTAAATTATTTTTTTTGGTTTTTATGATTTATAAGACAAATACTATTGAGAAAAACCCTAAAAATCTAAGCTACATAGTCTTAAAAAAACTAGATTTATCAATGTGAATCTAAATAAGAACAAAAGATGACATTAAAGCACAAATATGCAAGCTAAATAAGCTCCAGATTAAGCAATTGAATAAACAAATAAAGCAACCACTACAACTAAGTATTTATAACTAGGATTTTGAATTGAAAAGAATTACAATAAGCTTTACTAAACTAAAGCTTAAAAGGCTCAAAGTGGCTTGTCTACTAGCCTGGCTTATTTAAATTAAGACAGTAAAAGTCCATGGAAGCTCTCATTTGATAGCTTCCCTTCCATAAGCTTTAAAAATCTATTAGTCAGGTAGTTATCTGATTTGAGGTTTAAGGAATTTAGAGGTACTTTATTAAAGGCTCGATTAACAAGCCTTAGAGACTTGAAGATCTTATTGAGAGCTTGTTGTGAAGCTTTTTGAAACCAATAGCTTAACATTTTTAGAGTAAAGAGATATTTTAAGTGAAAAAGCTGATGAAAACTAAACTTAGAATTTTATTAATACTTTAAAAACAGTTACACATTGCTTTATAAAAGGGACTAACAAGAGCTTGAAAAGTAAAATGATCATTTAAGAAAAAAATTGCATAAGCTATTTAACTAGGAAAAATTACAAGAAAAAGAGAGATCCCCTTTGTATGTGAGTGAGGGCTTCAGTTTATAATGCTGAGGAGATGCTTCTAGGCTCCTTGGTTGTTACACGCTCTTCTCAATTTTGTTCGTACATTCCTTCAATCATTGGATCATCACTTAGGGCCGTTGGATCAAATCATAGCTCACACGGATTTGCTATCGTGCAATCGTGATGTGACACCCTTGTGCTTGTTCTAAGGCAGGCTCTTAGTGCGTAAAATCTTGCATTCTTTGTGTGTTTCTTTACAATCCATTGTGTGGATTCCCTGTGTAGGTATTGGCCCAATGAGAAAGCTGGTGACGGTTTTACTCTGCCAGCCAGTACTATGTACTTGGAATTGTCCTTTTTGTACTTAATTAGAGTTTCCCCTGTGTTTAGGACATCGTGGGTTAATTGGGGAAGAAGGAGATGAATAGTAACAAGGCTTTACCCCGCCTTTTTTTAACTGAAAAGTGGGTGCAGTTTTGATTTTTTTTGACCTCGGGCGGGTTTTTGTTTGATTCGGGTTTAGGGTAGGGTTTATAAGAAATAGGATTGGATTTGACTTTATAAACCGGATATGGTTTTAACTTTTAAGGACCATTCTTGTAACTTTGGATTTTTCAGGGACTGCTTTGGTAATTTTGAGATTTTTGTCTTTTTGTGACCTTGACTTTGGTAGACCGAGTTGACTTGAGTTGACTAGGGTTTGACTTTGATAGCTTCCTCCCGGCTTTTTTTGCGTGCTCTTCCGTTCCTGTTGTTCGTCGTTTTCGGTTTTTGACTTTTCTTTGTGAATTTTTGCTTTATCCGTACCTACACAATAAGAAAGACAAAACAAGCAATATACAAGCCTTTTATGCACAGTTAAAAACTAAGTTCTAACAGCTACTGTTTTTGGTTTTTTAAAATTTTTGATGAACTTTAAAAGCAAATGCACCCTAGTAAATAAGCTAGAAATCTAAAAACAAGTTTTAATCTAACTAATCCTTTATGTAAACTAAAGCTCTACTGAGTTTTGAAAACTAAAAACTATTCAAGCTATCCTAAATCCTTAATCCTAAATGGGATACAGTCCTAGACAGCAAGTTCTAACTATGATGCACTTGGTGAAATAGCATAAAATCAATTTGTAGGTGCCCTTAAAGGTCCAATCTGCACTAAGACAACACCATTTAGGTGTGTATAAACAACAAATAAAACAAATTCCAAGCTCAAGAAAGCTTGGATCCAAAAAACATTATACTAGCTAAACTTAGAAATTTCCCCTGGTGCTAAGACTAAGAAATTAAGCCTCAAAATGTGTTTAAGCTCAAACTAATCCTACAAACCTTTTCAAAACTTATTTATTAATGAAATCAAAGCTGTCCAAAGTATAAACACCAATTCACATTGACTTCTTGAGGTCAAACTGCACTAAACCAAACACTCCTTTAACATTGACAGAATTCATTTAAGCTTGAAATTTTAAATTTAAGTTAATAAAACCTTAATACCAGATAGCAGTTAGCTTATGACTATCCTAATGAGCTTATATTAATAAGCTAATAAGCAAGAAACACAGATCTAAGAACTAAGCTAATTATTTTTTTGGTTTTTATGATTTATAAGACAAAATGAGAAAAACTAAAATCTAAGCTACATAGACTAAAAACAGATTATCAAATGAAACTAATAAGCACATAAGATGACATTAAGCACAAATAAGCAAGCTAATAAGCAGATTAAGCAATTGATAAGCAAATAAGCAACACTACACTAAGTATTTAAAAACAGAATTTGAAATGAAGACTTCTTGGAAATAAGCTGTCGCTAAACAAAGCTTTGATCAAGGCTCAAAGAGCTTGTCTACTAGCCCTGGCTTATTTAAAATAAGCCAGTAAAAGTCCATGGAAGCTCATCTTTTGCTAGCTTCCCTTTCTAAGCTCCAAAATTCAAATAGTCAAGGTATTTATTTGATTTTAAGGTTTAAGTAAATTAGGTACTTATTAAAGCTCAATTACAAGCTTAGAGACTTCTAAGAGCTTATGAGAGCTTGTTGTGAGGTTTTGAAACAATAGCATACATTTTAGAGTAAAGAAGAGATTATAAGTGAAAAAGCTTATGAAAACTAAACTTAGGATTTTATTAATACTTAAAAACAGATTCCAATGCTTTATAAAAGAGACTACAATCGCTTGAAAAAGTAAAATTATATTTAAGAAAAAAAACAAAAAAAAAGAAAAAAAATGCATAAGGTATTTTAAATAAGAAAAATTTTTTTTTTCAGGAAAAAAGAGAGATCCCCTTTGTGTGTGAGTGAGGGCTTCAATTTATAATGCTGAGGAGATGCTTCTAGGCTCCTTGGTTGTTACACGCTCTTCTCAAGATTGTCGTACATTCTTCAATCACTTGGATCGGTCCTTACGGGCAGCTGGATCAAATCATAGCTCACACGGATTGCCAGCGTGGCAATCCGTGATGTGACACCTTGTGCTTGTTTTAGGCAGGCTCTAGTGTAAAATCTTGCATCTTTGTGTGTTTCTTTACAATCCATGTGTGATTCCCTTTGTAGGTATTGGCCAATGAGAAAGCTTGGTGACGTTTTACTCTGCCATGTCAGTCCTATGTACTTGAATTGTCCTTTTTGTCCCTTAATTAGAGTTTCCCCTTTGATTTGACCTGTGGGTAATTGGGGAAGAAGGAGATGAATAGTAACAAGGCTTTACCCGCCTTTTTTAACTGAAAAGGGGTGCGTTTGATTATTTTGACTCGGGCGTGTTTTGTTTGACTTCGGGTTTGGGCCGGGTTTATAAGAAATGGGCTTGGATTTGGACTTTTATAAACCGGATATGGTTTTAACTTTTAAGGACCATTCTTGTAACTTTGGATTTTTCAGGGACTGCTTTGGTAATTTTGAGATTTTTGTCTTTTTGTGACCTTGACTTTGGTAGACCGAGTTGACTTGAGTTGACTAGGGTTTGACTTTGATAGCTTCCTCCCGGCTTTTTTTGCGTGCTCTTCCGTTCCTGTGTTCGTGTTTGCCCGGTTTTAGCCATTTTCTTGTGATTTTTGCTTTATCCGTACCTACACAATAAGAAAGACAAAACAAGCAATATACAAGCCTTTTATGCACAGTTAAAAACTAAGTTCTAACAGCTACTGTTTTTGGTTTTTTAAAATTTTTGATGAACTTTAAAAGCAAATGCACCTGTAAATAGCTAGAATAATCTAAAAATCAAGTTTTTTTTTTTTTTTTATTTGTTCTTATTTTTTTTTTTTTTTTTTTTTTTTTTTTTATTTATTTTTTTTCTTTTTTTTTTTTTTGTTTTTTTTTTTTTATTTTATTCTTTTTTATTTTTTTTTTTTTTTTTTTTTTTTTTTTTTTTTTTTTTTTTTTTTTTTTTTTTTTTTTTTTTTTTTTTTTTTTTTTTTTTTTTTTTTTTTTTTTTTTATTTTTTTTTTTTTTTTTTTATTTATTTTTTAATTTTAGTTTTTTTTTTTTTTTTTTTTTTTTTTTTTTTTTATTTTTTTTGTTTTTTTTTTTTCTTTTTTTTTTATTTTTTTTATTTCTTTTTTTTTTTTATTTTTTTTTTTTTTTTTTGTTTTTTTTTTTGTTTTTTTCTTTTATTTTATTGTTTTTTTACTTTATTTATTTTTTTTCTTTTTTTTTTTTTTTTTTTTTACTTTTTAATACTAACTAATCCTTTATGTAAACTAAAGCTCTACTGTTTTGAAAACTAAAAACTATTCAAGCTACCTAAAATCCTAATCCAAATGGACTACAGTCCTTGACAGCAGTTCTAACTACCGATGCACGTGGTGAAATGGCAAATCCAATATGCAGGAGAACTTAAAGGTCAATCCTGCACTAGACACAACACTTAGGTGTGTATAAACAGAAAATAAACAAATTCCAAGCTCAAGAAAGCTTGGATCCAAAAAACTTTATACTAGCTAAACTTATAAATTTCCCCTTGTGCTAAGGCTAAGAAATTAAGCCTCAAAATGTGTTTAAGCTCAAACTAATCCTACAAACCTTTTCAAAACTTATTTATTAATGAAATCAAAGATGTCCAAAGTATAAACACCAATTCACATTGACTTCTTGAGGTCAAACTGCACTAAACCAAACACTCCTTTAACATTGACAGAATTTATTTAAGCTTGAAATTTTAAATTTTAGTTAATAAAACCTTAATACCAGATAGTAATTAGCTTATGACTATCCTAATGAGCTTATATTAATAAGCTAATAAGCAAGAAACACAGATCTAAGAACTAAGCTAACTATTTTTTTTGGTTTTTATGATTTATAAGACAAAATGAGAAAAACTAAAATCTAAGCTACATAGACTAAAAACAGATTATCAAATGAAACTAATAAGCACATAAGATGACATTAAGCACAATTAAACTAGTTACAAGCTGAAAATAAGTAAATGCAAACTTTAAACTAAGAAACTTGAAATTTAAAGAGAGTTTACCTCTGCCTTAGCTAAACAAAGGCATTTAAGCTCAAAAGTTGTCTACAAGCTCCAGCTTATCACAAGGATAAGTTGGTTAAGTCCAATAAGCTCTTCCATGTCAAGCTTATCATCCATAAGTCCAAATTCCATAAAGCAAAGGTTTTAAAATGATTTTAAGGTTTTAGTAGATTAAATGACTTAATTGAGCTCAATTTGAGCTTAGAGACCCAAAGAGCTTAAGAAGAGCTTGTAAGTAGCTTATGAAACAGTTGCATTAGTGATTGGGAATAAAAGAGCTTTATGACAGATTATTGAAAATAAAACTTATGATTTCATTAACTAGAAAATTTATTACAATACGTTGAAACAGAGATTACAAGAAGCTTTAAAGTAAAACTGAATTAAAACTACATAAGCTAATTTATGAAAAATAACAATTTAACTAAAAATTCCTAAAAGCTAAAAACTAGAAAAGAAGATGCTCTCGTGTGTGAGGATGAAGGCCTTTTTATAGCCCGAATAAGAAGCTTCTAGGTGCAGGTTCAAATACACGCTCCTCTCAACATTGGCCTTTGATCATCTCTCAATCATTGGATGCTCCTTAATCACTGTTGGATTAGATTCTTGTCACACGGATTGCCAACGCGGCAATTCGTGATGTGACAGCTTGTGCGCTATTTTTGTGAGTGAAATATCATAAAAATCAATATCCTTGTGTGCTTTATTACTTGCCACCGTGACATTCTTTGTCCAAAATTAACCAATAGAAAAGCTTGGTGACGTTTAACCCTGTCAATGTGTACTTGGGCCCTTGAAATAGCTTGCCACATGGTCAATTTTGATTTGTCCCTTGTTTTCACGCAGGTAAATCGCGAAGAAGAAAGTGAATAGTAACAACGTTCTTTCCCGCTTATTTTATAACTGCAAGGGTGTGTTTGATTATTTTGACCCAGGTTGACTTGGGTTTGGGCCGGGTATTGGATATAAAGATATGGGCTCGGGCTTCGTAGTGGGCTTTGATTTTATGTTTTGTTATAAAGAAGATAACGCCCGTTATCTTATATGTATTAAAAGATAACGGGTGTTATTTTTAGGGATTTCTTTTGTAATTTTGTAATTTATGAAGGATTGTTTGTAAACTTTGGGATTTTTGTCTTGTTGTGACTTTGACCAAAGGTTGACTGAGGGTTGACCACTGCTGACTTTTTAATAGCTTTTTCCCGGCTCTTTGCGTGCTCTTCCGTTCCCGTGTTCGTGTTTGCCTGGTTTTGACCGTTTTCTTGTGATTTTTGCTTTATCCGTACCTACACAATCAAAAAGACAAAATAAGCAATATACAAGCCTTTTATGCACAGTTTTGGTCTTTTAAGGGTCTATTTTGATATAAACGGATATGTGTTTTCACACATATCAAAGATTTTAGTAAACGTTTTGTTACTAAAAAAGAATTGTCTACAGAACAACCTTTCTGGTTAAAACATTCAAACCATACTTTTGACACCTCTGTTGAGTCACATACACCTGTTAGAATCGAAGTTCCTCGTGAAATTTCTAAGGTAAGTTTGGTAAATAAAAGTATTAAAAAGCTAAAATATCATCTTGCCAACTTTGACAAAGTAGTGAAAAAGAGAACCACACCTGATGTTGTTGATCCCACTTTAATAGATCGAATTCCTGAAGCTTGTATAAGGTTTAGTTATATTAGATAAATCTAACACAACTATAGTAGAAACTTTGTTTGAATATATTAAAGATTATGTAGAATCTAATCTTTAATATTAAGAACAATTCTTAATGAAACAGTAAATCAATGAACAAACAATTCAACAAAATAAGCTCCAATACTATTAATGATAATAATACGAATACTCTCACAGTATTAGGGTTACAAAGACCTTGAAGCTACGAATACTTTAACAATACATGACTAAGAATGCATAAAACTCTATGCCCTAGGACCTCCTTTTATTCACCAAGGATCCCTAGTCGGCTTACAATACTTTCCTAAGTATTCATAATCTTTTCTATAACCAACATAATCTTTTCTATAAACAAAACATCTTAATACATATCACATAAGCAGTACTAATCAACAAACAGTACTAACTTATTAACCTTAGCAGTTGTAACAACTCAGCAGCATTAACTTCAAAAACAGTCTTAACCTTAAGCAGCTGTAACTTTGTACTAGCAGTACTAACTTTGTACTAGCAATAGTAACTTTGCACCAGCAATAGTAACTACTTAGCATATTTTCTTTGAAGTTCATGAGCAGCACTAAATCCATATGAGCAGCATTAACACAAACATAAGCAGCAGTAATTCCAACAACATCAAGAAGACTTTTAATCCTAATAATCCTCCCCTAAACTTGATATTCTTCTTCAAAATTATCAAGTTTCTTTATTCAAAGCTTCATCAATAACAAGAGGATGCTTCCAAACACTTCTTTACTTCTTAAGTTGTTTTATGATGGATTTAAGAAGTTGATAAGCCATTTTACTTTCATAATCAATGATAAGCTTTTTTTTTAACATTTGTGAAAGTGTAGCTGGTGTAAGGGGATACTTCTTCTCTACCAACATATGAATTTGTACGGATTGCATCCTTAAGGAATGTACTCCACAGGAGTCATATAGCTTCCAAGTCAACACTTTGTATCCATGTTGCTTCTTCCATACTTCATCATCTATATATGGTTTAAACATTGTCTTTAGATCACCCTATAACATCAAATCTAAGTCCTCCACTAGTCTTGCTGACCCATACTTAGCTTTTACTAGTTTATATAGATCTTCCAAATCTTCCCTGTCAAAACTTTTAAGCATATGACTAAACACCATGTACAACCAAGATTTTCCATTAGCTCTCCATATTTGGTAATAGCTTTTTCTTCCTTCTTTGTAAATTTTCTAGTCAACAATCTTTGGAGGCTTAACAGCTAAAGGTATAGCATCAATTGCTACTTCTTTTGGTTCTGGATCAATTTCCATTAACTCTTTAAGCTCAGCTGTTTCTTTTTCATCATCCATCTTTTGCTTCTTTGCTACTTCTTGTTCTAGCTCTTCTTCTGCTCTATTTTCTTTGCCCTCCACCAACTCTATTCTGAAGTCTTCAAATGTGTTTACCCTTCTGAATGCTCTGTCAAACATCTCTTAGATAACTTTAAACTCTTTTAAATTTAGATCTTTGAGCTTGTATCCTTCCATATTCTTCAGGTAATTACACATTATCTTTCTTTGTTGAGTCTTTGTTGGTGGTTTACTTCTTTTCTCTTCTGTTCTTTTAGCTGCAAAGTGCTTTCTTCTTTTCTCTAAGAGTTGTTGAAATAATGCAGCTTTTTCTTCAACACACAACTCTTCTTGCTCTTGTGCTTGCTGTCTTTCAGCCAATTGATGATCAGCATCAATCTTTGCCTATATATCGTCCCATGTGTCAATCAAGGCAATGTTGGCTTCTTGTTCTTTTTCAGCTTTCTCTCTTGCAAGTCTTTACTCCTCATCAAATTTAGCTTGTAACTTTAAAGCAACTTCTTCATTAAGCCTGACTTGATCTTTCATCTTTAAAGGCTTCACAGGTTTTACCCATATCCCTTTTCCTTTATCATGTGGTAGTTGTGAGGATAGTTGTGAAGATATTTTCTTTGTAAATTCACTTGGCTCTTGTATAACAACCCCTTTCATCTTGGGTTTTGTTGTTTTCATCTCTTGAAGTGCTTGAGCCAAAGTAATATCTTCAGTTGTAGTTGTTGTAGTAGCACTAACAGTTATTGCAGCACTAGCAGTACTAAATTTTTCACTAGCAGCACTAACTTTTTCACTAGCAGTACTAACTTAAGCAGCATCAATAATTAGCTTAGCAGCATCAATGACCTCAAATACTTCTACAACAACATTAACTCCATCTTTAACTCCTTCCACAGCAACTTCATTTTCTGTACCAAACACCTCCTTACTATCCAAAACATCCACAAAATGATCACTAACCAGGGTAATATTGTCATCTGCATCCATAGAATCAATCCTCCCATGTTTGGATGCATCCTCACCCAAAATTTCTTCATCTCTAGAGGATTCTACCCTAGTTGTAGCACCAACCTTTCTTAATCTTTTCAGCCTATGAGTTCTTGACCTCTTTTTCTGTTCAAGCTTCTTGACCCTCCTCTTCAGACTAGCAATCTCATTCTGTTGAGTGGTCTTTGTTTTCTCCAAATCAAGAACTCTATTTTGTAAATTAGTACATAATTCCATCAATTCATTTAGTTTCAGACTATCCTCATCACTTTAAAGTGTGTTACCTCATGTGTTGGTCCTTCAAACCGATCGTGTCCTCCTTAGCTTGATGTAAGGTTAGCAACTTTGGATAAATCTAAAACTACTATGACAGAAACTTTGATTATTGAATATCAAATACTATGCAGAATCTAGTATTGATACTAAGAAGAATAATAACAATTGAATAGCAAACAATGAAACAGTAACAAAACTTTCAGCCTCAATTATATTAATGAACACTCTGAATTAGTATTAGGGTTTACAAAACCTTGAAGCTCTAAGAATTCTATGGAAAACTGCTATGAGAACTGATATGATTTTCTATACCCTAGGACCTCCTTTTATACACTAAGGAGTCCTACAATAACACGTTTACAATACCTCCTAACATATCATAATCATATTCTATAAATTACAGACAATCAAATCTTTTTCAAATATAACTTTAATACTTATCATCCATAGTAGTTTTTTTCTCGTGTTTTCACACACAGCTAATCTTTTTTACTCTGTCATTAATCCCTCTTGATAGTAGTAAGATCTTCTAGCAGTTGATAATCAGCAACAATTGAAGCTTTATAACCAGCCAACAATAACTGAGCATAACATTATTAAGTACCAGCAGTACTCAATCTTATGCTAACAGTTGTAACTTATTTCTAGCAGTCTTAAGTTATACTAACAGTATAAGTTACACTAACATAGTAACTTTTTGTACTAGTCAACATTAATAACTTATGCATATTTTTAGTCTTCACAACTCTGACAGTCTTAACTCTACTGCAGTATAACTTATACTAACATACTAATATTATACTAACAGTAGTAAACTAGAAGTGGTAACTTTAATACTACCAGTACTAACACTTAGTAATAATTTCCATTATGTACAATGCAGTAGAAACCTAAAGTGTCCCTTGAAGTCTTTACAAGTCTCACAATCCTCCTCCTAAACTTGATGTTCAACTTCTGAATCTTCAAGTTTCTTTATCACAAATTCTTCATCATACTCAGGAGGGATGCATTCAAACTTTTCATTTACCTTTCTGCTGTTTTACCATAAGCTTTAACAACTGATAGCACATTTCATTTTGATGATCAGTTTGGAGTTTCTTGGTTAACATATTGGTGATAGTTATTGGTGTGAGGGGATATCTCTTTTCAACCAACATAAATATGTGGAGATTATCAAACCTTACAAAGTAAACTCCAGATGAATCAATCAACTTCTAAATGGTCACCCTGTATCCTTGTAACATTCTCCATATATCACTTATTTTGTCTGGTTCAAACATGACTTTCAAATCTCCCCATAACACTCTTTCAAATTCATCTTCAGGCCTTGTATCATTATGCTTTGCCTTTACTATCCTCCAAAGAACCTCCAAGTCTTCTCTGTCTATTCCTTGTAGCATCCTTATCATTGAAGAGTATATCTTAGAGCTTCCATCTGCTCTTATTAACTGATAATGTACCAGCATACCTTCTTTATGAAGCTTATAATCAACAATCACTGGTAGTTTGGTAGCAAATGGTATAGCATCAATTGTTATATCTTCATCCTTTTTAATTACCAAATACTTCAATAACTCTCCTTCATCATCTTCACTGACTTCTTCAACTTCATCAGACTCTTTGACTTCCTCCATCTTTTGTTTCTTTGAGGATTCTTGTTGTTGCTGTTTTCCTGCTCTTTTTCTTCCAAGCATCTTCTTTCCTGTTCCTCAGAACCCATAGCCACAGAGGTATTTACCCTCTTCATTTCCTTGTCAAACAACTTTTGAATTTCATCAAAATTCTTTCCTTTCAGCTGTTTGTATGTGTATCCACCTATGTGCTTAAGATATGTAGACATTTGAGTTCTCTTTTGTGCCTTGGTAGGAGGTCTGTTTCTCTTTTCTTGTGCTCTAAGTGCAGCAAAAAAATTTCTTCTCTTCTCCATCAGTTCCATAAATAATTTTCCTTTTTCCTCATCTATTAACTCCTCTCTTTCTTTTGATTGGAGTCTTTCAGCCAGCAATCTATCAGCTTCCATCATAGCTTGTGTATTCTCCCATGACTCAATCAATGCTATGTTAGCTTCTTCTTCCTGTTTCCTTGCTAGCTTTTGTTCTTCTTCTAACTCAGCATCCAACTTAGCTTGAATATCTCTTGCAATTTGTTCATCAAGAGCAATTTGATCTTTTCTTTTTAAAGTAACTTCAGGTTCAACAATAATACATTTTCCTTTATCTTTAGAAATTAAAGGTTATGACTCTTATGGAACTCTGAACTCTCTTGGCTCCTGTACTACTACCCCTTTACCCTTGGGTCTTGTAGTTGTTGTTGTTGTTGTTGTAGCAGCAGTAGCAACAACTTTAGGCTTAGCTGCTTTGATTTCAATAAGTGTTTGAGCTAAAGTTAGTTCATCAATCTTAGCAGTAGTAACTTCTCCTATACCAATAGTAGAAACTTGAATTGTAGGAGCAGCACTATCTTCAACACTAGCAGTAGTAACTGCTTCACCAGCAGTATTATCATCAAGCTTTGTACTCTGATCATTCTTCTCACTAGAAGCAACATCCACAAACACTTCATCATCATCCAATACTCCAGTATCAAACATTAGGTCTTCATTCTGCTGTTCATTTACTAGAGTGACCTCAGCATCTGCATTAATATCCTCAATACTCCTCCCCTGTTTAGATGCATCCTCCTGAGTACCCAAACCAGCATTAGAAGTGTGATATATGGTGGTAAAATTACTAATACAACAAGCTCTAATATTTAATGAACAAATTTTCTTCTACCCTCTTGGTTCTAGTGTTGTATATCATAAATGTTTTACTACTCAAAGAATATCCAACAAAGAAATCTTCATCACTTTTCCCATCAAACTTGCCTAAACTATCCAAAGTATTAAGAATAGTAACATGACAACCAAATGGTCTCATAAAACTTAGAGCTGGTTTAAAACCTCTAAAAAGTTAATAAGGTGTCTTGTTATGAGGCTTGACTACTAAGACCATATTCTGTACATAACAAGCAGTAGAAACTGCTTCAGCCCAAAATGTGATAGGTAACTTAGAGTCAGCTAACATTGTTCTAG
>BQNB010161311.1:0-14695 GCA_026074375.1 Tanacetum coccineum
ACGAAAGAACTAACGAAACGCGCCTATATCCGAAAGAGCATATCCGAACAAATAATCGAGCAACGAGCAACCACAATAATAATAATAATAATAATAATAATACTAGGTATCCGCAAATACTAGATAGAAGAGAAACTTATTATCTATACAACTCAATTTAACATATCCTCCAATTAGGGTAAGAGAATAATTTTGTACCCATACCACCATCCTTATCACGAATACACATATAGAAAAAAACAACAAAAAAACATATTACACTACCACCTTACAACCAAACACAAATAAATGCAATCATGGTCACAAGTCTACGTGTGTGATGCCTTTATAATTATGTTGGCCACCATAATTATAAGTGCCTCCTTTCACACGTGTACTTACTTCCAAGATTACATATATCAATCATAATTCACATATAAGCACATATACCACATTGCACATCTTAAACCACTTAAACTTAACACATAAAAGATGCTCCATTAAATAACTACTTACTTATATCAAACTGAAATCAAAATGACATAAAGGAACGAAAGTCTCGCAACAACTTCCAAAATACGAAATATCCGAAAGAAATAATCAATAACAACATGATAAGGTAAGGACGGGATAAACTTATGATGGGCCTCGCTTGGGTTTGACTTTGCCTCCGTAAGAATCACCCGACTCCACGGGTCCAGCCCTATTACGTGCATCCGACAAACGATCAACTATCCTATCTCCTTTGGTTCCACAAGAGGCTCCTTATAATGCTTAAGTCTAGTTGGGAAAACGGTTCCCCAACGAGACTTGTTACGAGTGAGGGAAAAACATAGCTAAAATACTAAGAAAGTAATACATATTATATCAAATAATGGTAGACAAAATAACTAAATGAAAACTTAGCAAAATATAAAATATATAAGCTATGCAAAAATAGAGGGAAAGCATAGCAGTTATAACATTAAACACTTAAGCCCTAAATGCATATACATGAATGACTCCTAGGTTATAGACTAGGCTCAACCACCTACTTCTCTATAACCAATGGCTCTTATACCAATCTGTCACACCCCGCCAAGGCGGAAACGCGAGGCGTAAACAAGAATGGATATCATCACAACACATGGTGTCTATATAGAGAATACTAAAATGAAAACTAAAGTAAAGCAAAGACACAAAGTGTCATAACAATAACCAAAACCTAATGGTGTCTTTATTAATGAGAAAGAGGTCTCGTCAATAAATGACATGCAAAACATAATCTAAACAATTCATGCAAACGCATTTATTCAAACAGAAAGCATAAAGAAACTCCAAGCATCCTACGGTCTCTTCTAGCCACTTCGCTCTATCTTAGCACCATTAAACTCACCTGAAAATGATGCTTAAAACGTCAACATAAAGTTGAGCGAGAATCATAGGTTTACGACATAAAACAATATCCCAAAATAAACTTTGAATTACCTGCTGCAATTACCAAAAACAGGACAGAACGTGCCCACGATCAACAATCATACCAAATTCATATGTGTGCTACATGGTCTCATATTAGCTTACGCAGTCTTACCGTCAAACCTCATTTTGCATATTGGGATCTACAATACCAAACATATCATATCATAACGCAATAGGACGGAACGTGCCCACGATCTAATACACATCACCACATCAAGCTTAAAAACATTTTAACACGACAATAAGCATCATTCTCACCCCAAAATAACATGAGAAAAAGGGACTATGAAACTCACCTTTGCTTAGCTTTCCAAAAGATTCCAACAAAAAGCTTCACAAACAACTAGCACAAATCTAAACAACAAAATAACTCGTGTTACACGCTACTAAGCCAAAAGCTTAATGCACATGTAACAATCATAAAATGGATGTCTAAGGTGTTCTATTAACCCTATGGGTCACCCCGACACCATACACAACTTTAACCACTTCGTTAACAAGTTTCACTAGTTAGTCACAATTTGTTCAAAACTGCAGAATTTTAACGTGAATTAACGTACTCAAAACCTCTACTTACTAACCTTCATAATTCATACCAAAAATCACCTATGTTCATTTATGAGTATATTAACTACATCATGATTCCCAAGAGCCATTTACATGTACAAGTACTCCTAAGAAAATCAAACTTCAAAACAGTCCCAATTCAGAACTATTTGCACACTAAAACGTTTGGACCTAAAAACCATACTTAGACTCAAAATCAGAAGCTCTCCTTTGGGGGATTTCAAATAGACACATAGAACTAAACTCATGTAGAAGGGCTAAGATAAATTAGAATTTTAAGTAGGGTGTTTTATACCTCGTACCGTATTTACTGCTTTGACAACGTTTCTTGCAACCAACGTTTGAATGACTTCCCGACCTCAAAAACCTTTGAGGCCAGGTGTTCTGGAAACTAGACTCTTTGAGATACATCATAGGCACCGGAAACTTGACAAAAGCTATTACCATTATTGAGATATCATCCAAACAACACAGCCCTAAATTCTGCCATAATCTAAATCAAATTCTAACGCGATCTAAACCCTAACGAATACACCCATATGATCCTAATTAAACCCTAATCATTATAACATGTTTATTAAACATATTCTTTTTACAAAGATCATTTTAAACACAGTTTTTCTCAAATACTAACACAATACTTCCAAAGAGTTTTTATAATTAGACATCAATTATAAAATATGTTACTCAAACAAATGACACCATAATACCAACAGTGATCGTAAAACACCGTACAGACTCTAACACAATTCTATTGTTTGAAAACAAAAGAAAATACCAAGAACCATATACTCAAAATAAAATCAAACGAACTCGTACAAGAAAATGCATGCAAGATGTTACGTACCTAACAGAAAACGTAAGGTCTTATCCAAAATAACGATCAACAGAGCAAACCTAAAAGCATCGATACTAACACGTCGCCAACGGGTTACGAAAACCAAGGGATATACAAAGAAGGGAGTAATGATCCACACTAATATGTTAGGAACAATTAGTGCTTAAAAGAAACCTTTGATACTCATATGAGTTATCAATGCAATGAAAGAACTAACGAAACGTGGCTATATCCAAAAAAGCAGATTCCGAACAACCAATATACATCGAGACGTCGAATAGGAAAAATCAGATATCCTTACTAACAAAGTACGATGAAGGGATGCTAAGCTTAGACTTAGGAAATCCGAACAAACAACCGAGCAAACGAGCAACCTCTATATATAGGCAATACGAGATCCACACTTACTATATAGAATAAAGGAAACTTACTATCTAAACAACTCAACTTACCATATCATCAATAAGGGTAAGAGAATAATTACTCTACCCATACCATATTCCTATCAAGAATACACATATCAATAAAAAAAACATATTACACTACCACCTTACATTCAACAGCAAATAAATGCAATCATGGTCACAAGCCACGTGTGTGATAGCCCTTTAATAAATTATGTTGGTCACCATAATTAATAAGTTGCCGTACCTTTCATTACGTGTACTTAATATCTAAGATTACCAAAATCAATCATAACCAAATATAAGCCACATATACTACTTGCCATCTTAAACCACTCTCAACACAAAACACATAAAAGATGCTCCATCCAAATAACTACTTACTTAAATAATTGAAATCGAAACGACATAAAGGAATGAAAGTCTCGCAACGAATTCCAAAATATGAAATATCCAAAAGAAATAATCAATGAAACGAACATGACGAAGGTAAAAGGAACGGAATAAAAACATATGTCTGGGCCTCCTGCTTGGTTTTGACTTTTTCTCCACAAGATCACCCGACGTCCGCGGGTCCCCAGCCCTATTACGCGCATCTGATAAACGATTAACTATCATATCTCCTTCGGTTCCACAAGAGGCTCCTTATAACGCTTAAGTCCAGTTGGGAAAACGGTTCCCTAACAAGACTTCTTACAAGTAAGGGAAAAACATAGCTAAAATACTAAGAAAGTAATACATATTATATCAAATAATGGTAGACAAAATAACTAAATGAAAACTTAGCAAAATATAAAATATATAAGCTATGCAAAAATAGAGGGGAAGCATAGCAGTTATAGCATTAAACACTTAAGCCCTAAATGCATCTACATGAAGGACCCCTAGGTTATAGATTAGGCTCAACCACCTACTTTTCTATAACCAAAGGCTCTGATACCAATCTATCACACCTCGCCAAGGCGGAAACTCGAGGCGTGAACCAGAATGAATATCATCACAACACATGGTGTCTATATAGAGAATACTAAAATGAGAACTAAAGTAAAGCAAAGACACAAAGTGTCATAACAATACCCAAAACCTAATGGTGTCTTTATTAATAAGAAAGAGGTCTCGTCAATAAATGACATGCAAAACATAATCTAAACAATTCATGCAAACGCATTTATTCAAACAGAAAGCATAAATAAACTCCAAGCATCCTACGGTCTCTTCTAGCCACTTCGCTCTATCTTATCACCATTAAGCTCACCTGAAAATGATGCTTAAAACGTCAACATAAATTTGAGCGAGAATCATAGGTTTACGACGTACAATAATATCCCGAAATGAACTTTCAATTAGCTGCTGCAATTACCAAAACAATTTATGACACCAATTAACCACAACGGGACGGAACGTGCCCACGATCTACAATCATATCAACTACATATGTGCGCTACATGGCCTCATATTAGTTCACGCAGTCTTACCACCGTCACACCTTGTTTTGCATAGTGGGATCTACAATACCAAACATATCATATCGCAACACAACGGGACGGAACGTGCCCATGATCCAATACACATAACTACAACAAGCTTAAAATCATTTTAACACGACAACAAGACAAGCATCGTTCTCACCCCAAAATAACATGAGAAAAAAAGGGGCTATGAAACTCACATTTGCTTAGCTTTCCAAAAGATTCCAACAAAAAGTTTCACAAACAACTAGCACAAATCTAAACAATAAAATAACTCGTGTTACACGCTACTAAGCCAAAAGCTTAATGCACATGTAAAAATCATATGATAGATGTCTAATGTGTTCTATTAACCCCATGGGTCACCCCGACACCATACCCAACTTTAACCACTTCATTAACAAGTTTCACTAGTTAGTCACAATTTGTTCAAAACTGTAGAATTTTAACATGAATTAACGTACGCAAAACCTCTACTTACTGACCTCCATAATTCATACCAAAAATCACCTATGTTTATTTATGAGTATATTAACTACCTCATGATTCCCAAGAGCCATTTACATGCACAAGTACTCCTAAGAAAATCAAACTTCAAAACAGTCCCAATTCGGATCTGTTTGCACACTAAAACGTTTGGACCTAAAAACCATACTTAGACTCAAAATCAGAAGTTCTCCTTTGGGGGATTTCAAATAGACACATAGAAATAAACTCTTGTAGAAGGGCTAAGATAAATTCAAATTTTAAGTAGGGTGTTTTATACCTCGTAACCTAACCTAAATCTGACCTGTATTTACTGCTTTGACAATGTTTCTTGCAACCAACGTTTGAATGACTTCCCGACCTCAAAAACCTTCGAGGCCAGGTGTTCTGGAAACTAAACTCTTTGAGCTACATCATAGGCACCAAAAACTTGACAAAAACTATTACCATCATTGAGATATCATCCAAACAACACAGCCCTAAATTATGCCCCAATCTAAATCAAATTTTAATGCGATCTAAACCCAAACGAATACACCCATATGATCCTAATTAAACCCTAATCATTATAACATGTTTATTATATCATTAATTTCAGATGTTGTGAAACCTTAATTATCTATCATAATAATTATTACATATTTTTAATGATAATTAACTAAAGGATTATAATTTATACCTAAATTCTTTCGGAATCTTAACACAAAAATCACCAAACTCGAAAAAAAATATTTTTCCTTACTTCCTCCCTTTGATAAAATTCGCTGGGACCATAAAAATAGGGGGGATAAGGGTTTTTTGGTATTTAATTAGTTTACACAAAGGTTTAAGATAGATATCTTTTACCAATTTTAATAAGAGTAAAGATTTTATTTTCCTTTTTTTTACTTCCATTTGGCCGATTTAACCGGGTTATATAAATAATTTTAAATTATTAATTACTTAATTAATTTGTATTACCTTAAGTATTAATCTTGTTTGAGAAGTATTTTGGAAAGAATTCTTACGGGATTAATACTATACGTATATTAAATTTGTTTTTCTACCACGAATCACGTGACCTAATCTCCTATGCCACAAAGTAGAGTTTTCATCAATCGTTGCATGATAAATTTTGTCTTTTGGCTTATTTCCTAATTTCATCACATATAAGCCTTTCTTCCTAATACCTCTACCTATAACCCTACCGTCCTTAGTGATTTCACTATCGTGTTCAGAGAAAGTTACTCTACATTTGTTATCACATATTTGTCCTACACTTAGCAAGTTAAATCTTAAGTAGTCTACATATAAGAACTCAGTATTTTCATTACTGTAATATGCATCTATTAAATTAGATGCAATGTAACATCTATATATACCACCTTTTTACAAGGAAAATTTTGCTTCATTCTATTATGTAACGTAGTTTACATAACTAAAGTAAACGAGCTCACGCAACAACCAATGCAAACTATACCTATGTTTATATCATGTAAACATCATAATATGTCAAGTCTATATTCTAATATCATTTTTACCAAATACGTTATCTATTTAATGTACTTTCCATGACATTTTATCAAAACAACTTTAAACGTTAAACGTATATATCAAAACCCTAATTATATGTAATGTATACATATAAAATAAATGTACAAGCCTTCAAACATGTATACAAGTTGTCAATACATGAAATTTGAAATATAATTTCTCTCCTAACTTAATGTACAAGTCATTAAAGCACAATGTACAATTCGTCAATGCATGATTTCAAACTATGCATTTTCCCTCCAAATTTCAAATAGACTTCATACAAACTCTTAAGCACAACTTATAACATTCCAATCCATCACATTTAACCTAAATCTAGCCCAAAACCCTAACCCTAATCGTTCTAAAAGCCTAGTTCGTTTAAAATGAAACCGGAACCAAAACCTTGATCTGAAACCTTAATCTTAACACAAAACCCTAATCCTAAACCTTAATCATAAAATCCTAAACCCTAGTACCCCGTAACCCTAATCTAGTTTAGAAACCATAACCCGTAACCCTTTTGACCCGTAAACCCTTAAACCTATTTTAAACCAATCCTAAGCTAGTTACAATCAACCTAGCATCTTACCACCACCTTGACATTACCATGATTCACCTCCCTACCTCCTTGCTTGCTACTACACTTGCCCACCAAGTTAAACAAAACCCTCACCACCTCCTATGATAACCGAACCCTCACTACCTTACATAGCTACTCTCCTAGCTTCCATGAATCATCTATAACATCCCTTAGTCACCACCCTACTGACCCTTGGCCACCACTCCAAGGGATAACCCTTGGTCACAAAGTTTTTGCATGCTATAAATACCCGAGACCTTTATGCCTTCAAAACTCATCACCAACTCAAACTATGCTCTAGCTATGTCTTAGAAGGTTAAGAGGGAAGTACAAGACGTTTAGAAGCCAATGTTAAGAAGAAACAAGGTCTAAATTCTACCAGGTTATGTTTTTGCTTCATATGATACATTCCACCTATTCGAGTACTAGTAAGCTTCACAAACTCTTTTCATAAGTTCTTAACATGTTAATAGATCATATGCATGCTGTGTTATACTCCTTTGATCAAGCTAAACCCTTTTGGAACTCTAAAACCAAACCGTAACCCTAATGACCCATTTTGAACCTCATTTCTTTTCGAACTCATGCACAAGTTAGCATGAGCATGCATGATCCTATACTGCTCTTATCTATCTATCCAAGTTCATATGTTAAGGCCTTGAACCCCTAAATCACACGTATGGTTTTCCTAAACCATACGCGAACCCTAAAACCCTAAAAACTATATTTTTGAAACTCTAATAAGCTTAAGCTATAAATAGACCCTATAAGCTATTATTACAAGCCCCCTAATCATTTTTGTAAGCTTTGAATCAAGCCCTAAAGACTCAAACCCATCGGGTTAAAGATTTAAAACCAAACGAACCCAAATATACCCTTTTTGGGATTTTAAGCTCATAAGCCCTTTTGATAAGCTATAAGCTCATAAAAGTTGTTTATTTTAACTTATTTTAATAAGCTATAAGCTGCAAATTGGTTTCTAAATCAAAAATCACGTCATTATGAATCTTGGACTAAAACCGTAACATATTCCATGAAAAGGGGTATATATTGTAAATTTTTGAAACTTAATAACTACAAGGACTAAATCTGCCATTTCTTCAAAGTTATAACTATGAGGGGCTGTTTTGCCAAGTTTTAAAGTTAAAGGTTTAAATTATATATACTTTATATATAAAGGACTAAATTTGTAAAAGTTTATAAATCAAGGGTATATATTGCCATTTTTGCAAACTTAAAAATATAAAATATAATATTTTTAATTAAATTATAAAAATATATATAAATATTATAAAACTCAATTTTATTAAAACCCGACACATTTATCGTTATTAATCATCGATCGACGCATTATAAAACAATTACGTTATATAATTAACGTAATTTATCATCGACTAGCTTTTGAAGAAAACTTAAAACTATAACGTATCACGTTACTAGGGAGCTTCATGTGAGGGGTTTCATTTGGGTATACATTTTGACGAGTTTGCTGGATTTACGATTTAAAGTGTCCTGGCTCCTCAAACGTTTACTACATGACCTCTGAATTATGATGGCCCGAACAGTGATACAATATTTCCATAAATTAATAAATCAAATGTTAAACTTCATGAAGTTTTGAAAGATAAACAATCAAACTAAGACTTGACATATTACCCAGGTTGCGTGACAAGGCCGTTACTTTCAACTGATATACTTTTGCCATCAATCAGATTTCCCTGTTAAGGTGAGTTCATAGCCTCGCATTTTAAATCTTTGAAATATTTCATAAACCCGCAAGGGGGATACATGCTATAAACCATGAATGCAAGTGTTTTTCCAACTGTATGCTATCCTGATGCATTATTGCCTAAGTCCCTACTTTTTCCATTAAGACCCCACTATCATGAACCGTTAATTACTCTTCGGAGTAAGCGCGAATGTTGTGAATAGATCTATTTGGGACTGAACTCCCCCGTTGGTATACTTGTACTTTTGGTAACCAAACGCACTTCATTTGAATAAACTATGCGGGTGTTTGGCAAAGGCACCCGTTGGGGCAACTACTTGTGATTATTGATTATCTCAAGGCTTCGGTGTCATGAGCTTAGGGCAATAATACTGTTTTCTATTATAATTGTATCTACATTGCAATTATTACAATTATGGGTGTATAACAACGTAACCCACTGTTATGATGACTTGTATTCAAACTATTTATCATAAACCTATGAATTTCACTCAACCATTGTGTTGATCTTTTTAGCATGTTTATCTCAAGTAATTGAGCAACATATGGCACGGAGTGGCACGGACTTGAAGATGGCTAAACTGTTATTATTCAAACTTTATGTTTCTAGATTTTGGGACCTCTCTTTTTGTCAAAATGGGGGTGTTAAATATACCCTCAAAAACATAACCACCTACTCCATCAAATCAGATATCACAACTCCATCTCAAAATAATTTTTCATCTTATCTCTTCATCTATTTCCATTCAAGTCTCACCCTAATAACAATGATAGTTTATCTTTATTGAACCAGAAACCCACAAACAATCAAGGCCTTTTTGAATCAGTAAAACCCACAAAGAACACAAGATTTTTGCTTCAAGATCTTTGTTAAAGGTCTCGATAGGTTTTTCTTCCTGTTTTGTTTTTATGGTAAAGATCGATGAAGAAAAATTCTTTTTGTGTTTTAGATCTGTTAAAGGTCACCACATTGTTGTTGAACACAAAAGAAGATTTGATATCTTGTCATTGTTTTCTGTTCATATTGAGTCGTTGGTTATGTGAAGCTGTGATGAGTTATGGTTTGATTTTAACAAGGAGATATTAGGAGTAGTTTGGGTTTGTTGTTTTGGCTACTGCATTGTTGATGTTGTTTGGTTTGTGAGGATCCGAGTTCTACCAGAGCCGAGTTAACTCGGTTATAACCGAGTTGACTCGGTTTTCTTTCACCTTCCTAAACCAAAATCATTGTTACGAAACCCAACTAAGAACCATCTTCAAAGATAAGGCTGGCAGTAGTAACTGCCATTGGCAGCACAAACACATAACGAGTAGTATTAACATCTATACTTAGCAGCACTAATGATAACTAGCAGTATTAACACATAACTGACAGTACTAACCTTTATGGACAATAGCACTAATAACATTGATAGCAGTCAGATGTATATGAAGCAAAAACATAACATACCTGCTGATTTTGTTAAACGATTGCCAATAAATCTTATGTCTTCTGAAAACAGACCTTGCAACCTTCAACACGAACTTCAACTTTTCTCCAAAACCTTGTAGATCCTAGATCAAGAGCCACATGGCTCTGATACCACCTGATAGGATCTTTGTAAGCTCAGTTTGTTTAGAACTTATATCTAGGATAAACACTAACATTGAACATAACATATGTATAACGGAATTAACATAAGAACAATGATATTGTACAAGGTTTTTTATTCAAACGTTTCCACCAAGCCTCAAATCTATATGATCAGTATAGATCGTATTACTCAACAATAACAAGGATCAAGTTACCTTGACCTTGAGGCTACACCACCACTATAGACGTCTACGGGATGTGTGGTATAAATAATAACACTTGTCAAATTTTGACTATGTAAAGTATGAAGGCAAGTTGTTCATGATATAATACAGTGGTGATCCCGTTATAATTCGTTGTTTCATATTATCAATTTATATTATTATTCTTATATCTACCCTAGAAGAGATTGCAAACACACGGAGATATTCTAATGATATGCATCATTATCTCCGTCTTCATCATTATGAATCATACCGTGACTTCTAAAAAAATGAACTAATAAGTCAGATGCTTGTTAGAATTCATATCAAATAAGTATCCATGATTTCAATATCACTATTGTAACAATGCTTATTTTTGAACTTTAAGCATTTTAAGGAAAGACTTATGATATCATTCTTATTATGTGTTGTTTTATGTTGATAGAATGCCTCCCAAAAGGACATCAACATCTGAAGTACCAGCTATGACTCAGGCTGCCATCAGGAAACTAGTTGCTGAATAGTGTTGTGCAGCTCGGAAGCACTAGCGGCCAAAAACATGACAAGTTGCTAACAATCCCAATAGGACACACCAGACATACTGGAACTGCATGTAAGCAAGAACGTGGAAATATAAAGAGTTCATAAGCTGTCAATCTTTCTACTTAATGGTTACCAAATAGGTCAGTTGGCCTCATTCGCTGGTTTGAACGGACTAAATTAGTATTTTCTCATAGCAATTGTGCCGAGGAAAACAAAGTGACATTTGCTACTGGTACCCTGACTAATGACGCATTATCCTGGTGGAATGCATACACCCAACCTATTGGAATAGAACATGCCAACAAGATCATCTGGACTGAATTGAAAAGGCTTTAACAAATAAGTATTTGTCTCATACTGAAGTCAATGAAAATGAAGAGAATTTTACAATTCTAAATGTTAAGGAAATGATCTTAAAACTTACGTTAGAAGATTCCAAGAATTAGCAGTCTTATGCCCGAACATGGTACCAAACACTGAGAAATTCATGGAAGTTTTCATTGGAGGATTACCCAGAAAGTATTTAAAGGAAATATACCGCCTCAAAGCCTCAAACTTTGGAGGAAGTCCATTACCATAACTCAGAGGTTGATGGATCAGGTAACAAAGCACAATTCTATGCAAGGAACCAATGATCACAAACGAAAGTTTGATGATAGAAGGAACACCACTAACAACAACAACTACCCCAATAATCGCATCAACAACTACCAAAACAACCATAGCTCAAATGCTCAAGACAATGATTATCGCCATAATGCCGGAATAGAAGTAGACAGAAACTTCAGGTCTTATGCTGCCACCCCAACTAAAAACAGTAGGTATACTGGGAACCTTCCTTTGTGTAAGAGATGCACCTTGCATCATACAGGACCTTGCACTTGTTCAAAGTTGTCAGACTGCACGGGGTGGGTCATCTGACAGGATTGCATAATAAACAAGAGGGACCAGCGCCACTGAAATAAAAAATAAATGGCCTAAAATTTCTCAGCAACCAGTAATAGTATATTTGTTCATGCCTGTGGACGACGAAAGGCTAAACCTCTCAACAGTGCCACGGAAACATGCAATTACTTAAGGAGGGGACAAGAAATAACGCTCACCGAGTACGCCGAACATAGTCACGGGTACGTTCCCTGTAAACCAACATTAGCTTAGAGTATTATTCTCGATGTTCTGGAGCTGATAAAAGTTTTGTATACATTATCTCATGCTTCTAATGCTTAATATACCCGCCAATGACACTAGTCCACGTATGGATTTTGAAATGGGCCAATGGAAAACTTAGTAGGCACTATACCGTTGTATGTTCAAGGTTGGCACCTGATTCTTTGAATCAACCTTTCAAATTATTGATACTCATGCCGATAAACTTGGTTAGTTTCGACGTTCGTCATTGGTATGGATTGGTTATCCAAGTATCATGCTTGATTACCTGTGTACGTGAAAGTCGTCAAACATCCCAATCAACGGTTTGGAAATTTAATTTCATCCGAGATGATCTAAAGTTTTAAATCCGACTTAAGCCTTATATCTTGTATAAAACCGAAAGATATATATACAGGGGATGTCAAGTTTTGGTAGCCAAGATATGGTAAATGAAGTAGACGATATGAACGAGGATGGAATTACAGTAGTTAGAAATTTCTGGATAAGTTTTTCCTGAGGAGCCTACACGGCCTTACCTCCAGGTTTCGCTAAGTAGAATGCTCTCCAAATCGATCTAATTCTGGGATGCGTTGGTCGCAGTGGCGCCTGGAGCACCTGACAGATTAGCTCCTTCAAGAAAGTGCTAGGAAACTATCTAATCCAACTTCAAGAAGTTAGCGCAGAGTCGATGTTTATCTTCAGACCTCGATAGTACTTCGGCCCTATTGGGGAGGAGCTTCCTGTCTTATTGTTAAAAAGAAGGAAAGATGGATTTTTCAGATGTGTATCGATTTACCGAAGAGTTGAATTAAAAACTTGACTATAAAGTAACCGGTTACCCATTTACCCAGGATCGATGGCTTTTCGGTCGACCACCTGCAAGGTTGCGAGTGTCTACTCAAAATTCGCGAATTCTAAGATCAAGTGTTATCAATCAACTTGAGAGTAACAGGGATGAAGATAATTTCCAAACTGATTTTTAGAAATCGTTGGTAACGGACCTTAGTGAATTTCAAGTGATTAGTTGATGCCATTTGGTTTGTAACTAACAGTGACCTGCTTGGATATTCATGGATCATATGAACGTGGGTGCAAACCAAACTTGGATAAATTTGTGATTTTGTGTTCATCGATGATATTCTCATCTACTCCCGTAATAAAGAAGAACACGCAGATCACCTGAGAATAATCTTGGAATTACTTAGAAAGGAGGAAAATTTATGCCGATGTTCTCCCATTAGTGATTTCTGGATCAATATCGTACAGTTTCTTGGGCACGTAATTGATAGTCAAGGAATTCACGTTGACCCCGCCAAGATTGAAGCAGTTAAGAATTGGGCATCTCCTACTACACCCACAGAAATACGTTAATTCTTAAGACTTGCCAGCTATTATCAAAGGTTTATCAAGGATTTTTCAAAGATTGCAAAGTCTTTGACTGAATTAACCTAGAAGAACAAGAAGTATATTTGGGGCGAAGACCAAGAGACAACTTTCCAACTACTTAAGTAGAAGCTTTGTGAACCTCCAATCTTAGCATTACCAAAAGGAAATGATGATTTTGTTGTTTACTATGATGCATCACTTCAAGGATTGGGAGCTGTATTAATGAAAAGAGAAAAAAGTTATTGCATATGCATCCCGACAACTCAAACCTCATGAAGAAAACTATACCACTCATGATCTCAAATTAGGAGCAGTAGTGTTCGCTCTTAAAATTTGGAGACACTATCTATACGGTAAAAAGTGTACTGTGTTCACTGATCATAAAAGTCTTCAGCATATCCTTGATAAAAAAGAGTTGAATATGAGACAACGCCGTTGGTTAGAATTACTCGCAAATTACGATTGTGAGATTCGTTACCATCCTGGAAAGGAAAATGTTGTGGCAGATGCCTTAAGCCGAATCAAACCACTCCAAGTTAGATCATTAATCATGACCCTTCACCCAAAATTTCCATCACAAATCCTCCAAGCCCAAAATGAAGCACTCAAAGAAGAAAACCTCAAAGCTAAAAACTTATGAGGAATGGACAAAGCATTTGAAATACGTTCTGATGGAACTTGATGTATCAAGAATCAAAGTTGGTTACTGATATGTGTTTAAATACACATGCCATTTTCTATATTAAGCGGACCTAAATGACTAAAAACATACCAAAAATACATTGTATTTGTATGTGTGCATTTGTATTGTGCAGG
>BQNB010161312.1:2883-14694 GCA_026074375.1 Tanacetum coccineum
TCTTCATGATATGATTAATGATATTTCTCACATCGAGCTTAATTTGGACCGTGATGTTTGTTATTGGGTGTTATCTAACGATGGTATGTTTTCCGTTAGCTCGACTCGGAATCTTATTGATACTAGCCTTCTTCCTGCTTTGAATAATCCTACTCATTGGGAAAAATGCATACCGCGTAAGGTCAATATCTTCATGTCGCGTTGTATGCTAGATCGTCTTCCTCATCGGTCTAATCTTTCCTCCCATGGGATTGATATTCCTTGTATCGGTTGCCCTTTATGAAATGCTAATGTGAAGTCTTCCAACCATATTTTCTTTGATTGTGATAATGCTAAAGTCTCCTGGGATTTGGTTCGATCTTGGAGTAACGTCTCGTTTCCTATGTGTGCTTTGTTTGATCAATGGAAGGTTTGGAACGCTTCTTGGCAAGCTTCTAAAAAGAGAAAAAAGCGTTTATACGTTATTTTTGTTGTGACGCTGTGGTGGCTTTGGAGGTTTCGTAACAGTTTCATTTTCGGGCATTATCCTATTAGGAGAAATGTTATTTTTAACTATATTCGTTCATATTCTTATTTGTGGCTTCATCATAGAGATCATATGGCATACATCTCAAGTCTCCGTTAATGGTTTCGAGTAATTCTTTGGGATGATGGTCGTTCTTCGGTTCTTTAGCATCTGGTGGTGTTTTGATTTATTGTTTGGTTTGTTATTTTTTCTTTTCACAAGGCTTGTATGGGATGACATCAAAAACATCCTCGGAGTGAAAACCGGTGGCTCGGCCTCTGTGGGTGGGGATTTTTCTCTTGTCTTCGATAAGAGTTTTTTCATCCCTTTTGTTATCCTCGCAGTTAAAGCGCTCGGGTGTTTTATTTCTTGTATGTTGATTGTATATTGACTTGTGTTTTTTGAGCTTCTAGCTCCTTGCTAGAAGTCTCCTTTTATATATTATTAGCCGTTCAAAAAAAATTATATTAGGAAAGAAAACTAAATCACATCACTAGTCTCTTGAATGCTTATTGGTGCAAAGTAACAATAGGTTGATGATTCTTTGATGAACATTGTAAAAAGATGTTAAAATGTAAATTAACAAATTGGATCAAAAGATTCAAGTGAACACGTTGATATAATTCGACCTTCACTTGATTTCCCATACTTTGTTTTCTGTTGTAAACATCTTTGGAAACCTATATCCATCATACAATAAAACTTAAAACATTGTGTTGTAGGTTTGATCTAAAAAAAAACATTGCATGAAGACAAAGGTTTAATGTAAAGAGAAGTTTTGTAGTTTTTCAAAAGAGATGAATTTTCAAGGACTTAAAAATGTACAATACTCAAAAGGAAACTTCCTGGAATGTTTGTCTTTTCTTTTTTCGTGATGGTGTTCAAAAAGCATGGAAATCGAAAAATCAAGCTAAACCGCTCGATTCAAAATAAAGAAAAACAAAACAAAAATCTCAAAATCGCAAAAAAATTAAAAAATCAAAACCGAAGAAACTCACTTATCACAAATCAGTTTCACTTTTATTTTTAGATTTTCGCTGTTAACCGAATTGAACCGTATTTAATAATATACTGTTGCACAACTTTCATTATATAACGACTTTTTTCAAACTTAATGTAAACATTTACTAAATATCTTGAAAGCGGATTTGTAATAAATTCAATGCTATTTATGTAAAACCTAAAAATATCAGCAAGTGTAAAATTACCAAAATACCCCTAATGCAAGAAAATTCCATAAAAGCTTGAATAAAATTCATTTAAGTGTTAGAAATTATGAAGATACAACTTATGGCAATTATGAAAATTTATGTAAGAATAAAATACTTTATGTTATACAAGAAAAATAATCAATAATTTTTTTTCTATGATTATGCCAAAAATAATTATATTTATGCATTTATATAATACAAAATTAATAAAATAAAATATGGATAAGTAGAAAATAAATTAGGAAAAGATAAAATCAGATTTTTAGTCTTTTGAAGACCCTAAAACTCGGCCAAATCTTTTATTATATTTATCTATACATTTTTCATTTGTAAACTTATTAAAATCAAATTAGCCGAAACCCTAAATAATAAAAGAGGCGGCATAGAATTTTTCCAAGGCTTGCACGATTTTTCTAAGGTGATTCGAAGGTCAAGGAGTGTGGGAAAAATAGTGGGAAGATTTTATAAGGCTTTGTTCGATTTTGGTATTGTTTTGGGTTCGAAAATCTCAACCGGGCACTAATAATTCATAAAACCATCAAGGATCATCAAAGGTATTTTTATAACTCATGTTTCATCATATTAATTCGTTATATACCTGGGAAAAATGTTCATGCATTTTATTTTGATTTTATAAATCAAATCATATTCGAAACCCTAATTTTGGATTAAATATGAAATCGGCATATAAAATAATTATAAAATTTATTTTATATTTTTCTAAGGTTGTTCATATCACATATAACTCAGAAAAATTGTTGGAAAAATTTAGAAGTGATTCGAATAATTATTGGGGAATTAAGTGTGTTTGCCGAATTCGAAAATAAGGGAAAAAGGAAAGAAAATGGTTAAAATGAATTAGGGTTAGGGTTTTGTTATTTTTTCCAGGTGTAATAAATGCTAATGATTGGGAAATAATTGTGTTAAAATTAGATTCAGGGTTTTAGTGATTTATTTGTTGCCGAATTGCTATTTAAAAAATTATAAGGACTTGTTTTGTAATTCATGAAAACTATGGGGTCTAGTTTTGACATGTTATTATATTTAATTATTCTTTATAAAATAAGTTTGGGGGTATAAAATGTCATTTTGATTATTTTTTGGATTTAAAAGGGTTAATTACATAGAATAAGTAATTTAGAAGATTAATTAATTATAATAGAGGGACTGTAAATTGTAATCTGAAATGTGGTAGGTTTGGTTAGTATTTAATGTATAAGTATGATTTTTTCATATTTGAATCTATAAGGGCTTGTTTTGTAATTATGAATAATTAATGATAATGTTTAAGTAATTAATAAACTAAAAAGATAAATATGTAAATTATGTAAATTAGGGTTTGAGTTGTAAAATACAGAAAATGAAAGGGTATTATTGAATAAAATGTGAACTTTGATATGTTACACTTTTAACTTAAAAGTTTGTTGATTTTGTTTATTAACCCTAAATATATAAAAGTTGTCATTTTTTACCCTAAACTTGTAAGAGTTGGCATATTAAGTCCAATATATTCAAAATTCTTAAAGTAGAGAATTACATAAGACGGAATTTACTAATTTTATAAAGTTACTAAAATCGGAAAGTTTCTAAAAATAGAAGTTTCTAAAAAATGAAAGTTACTATAAATAGGAAAAGTTACTAAAATGGAAAGTTTTTCTAAAAATGGAAGTTACTAATATAGGAAAGTTACTAATAATGGAAAGTTCTAAAAATGGAAAGTTACTAAAATGGAAAGGTTACTAATGGAAAGTTTCTAAAAATAGAAGTATGGACGTAAATGAATGGTTTTTAATTCGAGTTCACCATTTCTTTAGGTTCGGTCAAGAGGGAGTGATTTTGATATTCCTGTGGTGTTCCTTTGATATTGCTTTGCTTCGGAATAAGGTACAAATATTCTGACCTTATCGTTAAGGTTTCTCATGACATATTCCTCTCTATCTTTGGTTACTTATGTGATTTGCTACATTTGCTCTGAGCCTTTTAACTTGGCTTTCTTATATGATCTGTCAATTTTGTCTCTATTTGACCCTGCTTATGCTACCTTTGATATTTGAACCTTTGATCTTTGAACTTTGCTTGATCCTTTGAAATTGAACTTTGATATGACTTTGCTTTGAACCCTTCAGTTTGAGAACCAAGCCACTAATTGTTTCCTAGCCATGAAGGGTAACATGGCCGCTGTCATTGATGCACCTTTTGGCGACTCATGTGTGACGTGAGTGATTTCTATTACCGTCCCCCCATTTGATATGTATGCGCATATGATGATTATTATTGTTTTAAGGGGCGTATGGATGCATCTAGTTTTGTTGTGGTATTCGTTGGATTTCTGAATTATGATATTTGAAGATTTGGTGACTGTGTTTGGGTGCAATCCACGTCTTTCACATTTGGGAGCTGCGATCCATGGTTACTATGGTCTGATTTGTTTTGGCTTGGTGATTGACTTAACTTATTTGATTCTTTGAATTCATCCTTACCTTACACTACGATTTGATCTTCTGATTGGGGGGGTCTTACCTTTTATTTGTTTCCTTTGATCTTTTATGTGATATCCTTGTACCTTGTATCGTATCCTTTGATTTCCGTTAGCTTTTGTGTTCGATTATATATATCTGTTCACTGGGCTTTGTAAGCTCAGCCGCACTTTCTTTTCTTGCGGCAGGTATCTAAGCTAGGAGCTGGGGTTTGCTTTCAGATTATGAGTGCTGAGTGTGAACTTACCCTAGAGATCTTAGTTTTGATTTATGAATTGTTTCTTTTCAAGACATTTGTTATTTCGTTTGGATATGTCTATCTTTTGAGAACTTATGTATTTTAAGTCATGTTGACTTATTTTCTTTTGGTTATTTATTTAAGACTTCCGCTGTTTATGCTTGTGTTATGATTATGTATGCCTTTGATATCACACCATATTTGTAATACTTCTACCCTTTAGGGTCGGGGCGTTACAATTTAATTTTCATTTTATTAAAATAACTTTATTATGACTCTAATCAATTTAATATAGTTAGCCTTAAAATATGTCAATTTATACGAAATTACATTGGTTACACGAGGCAAGACACACAAGGACTACAATTGTTAAGTATTGTAACTAGATCGTGTCTTAGCATATATATATCCTCTTACTTCCAAGGAGGGGTGATGATTCATTGTAACATTTCACCAATGTGTGTGTGTGTTCTTTCTTCTCTCAAAACACACACACACATCTTCCTTTTCTCTCTACATAATCTAATATGGCTACCTTTCTATTTTATCCTCCTCGACTTCCGGATCATCTTTAGTTAGTGAATATTTAATATTAACAAATATTATTTAATTTAACTAAAATGTCATTTTACTATCTTGACTAAGGGTGAGCATCGGTTCTAAACCGAACAACCGACAAAAACCGAACCGAACCAAACCGAAAACCGAGTTTGAGGAAAACATGAACCGAAACCGAACCAAAGTTTACCAAGAAAAACCGAAAGCGAACCGAACCGACAAACCGAATAGATAGCTTAGGCGTATTTTTCTTGGTTTTAACCCGAACCGAACCAAAATCGAACCAAACCGACAAAATCAAAACCGAAAAATATAAATATACAAAACCGAAAACCAAACCGAAAATGGTCTGTTCGGTTTCGGTCGGTTTGACTCGGCTCGGATTGTCGGTTCGGTTCGGTTTTTGGTTGGTTTTGCTCAGCCCTAATCTTGACCATGTTATTTTTTGTAAGGTTAAACTCGATTAAACGTATAAACTGGTTAACCATTAACCGAACCACGGGTAACTACTCATTTAGAGTACTTCGCATGTTCAGTACCTGTTTATACGGTTCGTTTTCAAATAATAAAATAAATCACCTATCCTGCCATAGATAGTTTAAGTCTTCCGACTATGCAAACCGAACCAGAACATAAACTCCTCTAGTTTCATCTATCATTCATGTCATGTCCAAAACCTGTCACGTGTTTTGGGACAAAACATTAATGATAGACGAAATTCAAATAATGAAGAGAAAAGAGTATTGGATATTCCACACCGTGAATGAGATGTAGCTGTTTGCTCTTTATCTAATAAAAAAGGGTCAATGTCATAAAATACCTACGAAGTTTCAAAATTGTCACGACTTCACCAACGAACTAAATTTCGTACTGTCTAGACCAACGAACTTGTTTATTATGTGACAATATGACCAATATGACCGGCTACATTTTTTACGTCATTTTTTTATTCCACATCACCCTCAACCATTTCTCCTTCATCACCACCACCATTTTTCTTTGGGTCAATGTCATAAAATACCTACGAAGTTTTAAAATTGTCCTGACTTCACCAACGAACTAAATTTCGTACTGTCTAGACCAACGAATGAAGCCACTTACGGTTGTGTTATATTCTGGTTGCTGGTCTCATTATTATTGTTGATCGATTTCTACCGTTTTCGTTCGTTTTTGACCGATTTACATCGTTTTCGTCCGATTTCTTTAAAAAATAATAATAAGGTACCAAACCCATCTAGACCCGGAACCAACCCATCTAGACCCGACCCATCTAGACCCAAACCCATCTAGACCCATGTTTCTAAAAGACCCATCTAGACCCAAACCCATCTATACCCAAACCCATCTAGACCCATGACCCAACCCAACCCAACCCAACCCATCCATTTTGCCACCTCTAGTATTTATAATATGGGTGATATCAGAACAATATTTGAAAGTTCGTTGGTCTAGACAGGACAAAAATTAGTCCGTTGGTGAAGTCGGGACGATTTTGAAAGTTTATTGGTATTTTATGGCTTTTACCCTTAATTAATTTATAAAAAAAAAGTCGGTCCAGCGTGGAAGGTAACCGCCACGGTGTCAGTCAAAATTTATGATATGGGTGATATTAGAACAATATTTGAAAGTTCGTTGGTGTAGGTAGGACGAAATTTAGTTCGTTGGTGAAGTCGGGACAATTTTGAAACTTCGTAGGTATTTTATGACATTGACCCAATAAAAAACAATACTACGTATTACCTTTAACATCTTTTTCGAAAGTAGTCTTGCACAAAGAGATCGTAAAAAACAATATGTTTTGAAAACAAATGTAAACATAAAATAATATTATAAAGTCACGGAGTTGTTTTCTAAATTTTCATTATCATTGTTTTTCCCTTGAAGAATGCCGTCAATTAGCATTATCAATATAGTCGAGCTCGTATATTAAGGGTCCGTTTGTCTTATAGATAGGTTTAGATTAGGGTTAAGATTAAGATTTGATATAGATTGAAAGATAGAAGTAAAAGAAAATATATAAAAATTTTCCCCAAAATGTACAAAGGATGCAAAAATAACAGTTTTAGATATGCCAAAATATTAATCCCATAAGCAAGGGGAACAAAACTGAGACACCAAACCACATGCTAACATTTTATAATAAAAGAATTACTACTTTTGTTTAACATTTTCTACCCTAATCATAAACTATTACAGTTTTATCCATTTTAGCGTGCGGCGCTCTTTTGCGGAGCGCGCCAAACATATAACCCAATCATAAATTCATAATGCAACATGTGTCGAGACAAGTTAAAAAAACAAAAAACAAAAAAATCCAGCGCGCGCATTACAATTTTTTTTGCGTGCCACGCAGCCGATGCATTTACTCGATTACCATACTTTCTACCCGATGCTATACTCATTTACTTGTTTTTGACTACTTTTTTTCCATCATCTCTTTTTCCCCAAATTAGATTTCATCTTTTTTATTTGCTAGTGTTGATTTTATTTAAACGACCTTTTTGTGTATCCTGACTTTTTTTTATATATGATATGCTTCTTAATCAACAAAGGGTAGGCGATTACCACATTGAATATGACAACTTCTAATTTAAGTGTTTTTGGAAGGATTACCACATTGAATATGACAACTTCTAAAAAAAGTTAGGGTCACGAGTTATTAACAACATGCCTAGGGAAAGAGGAAAATCGTTTGAAATGATCAAAAAATCGTTTGGAATGGCAGTTCATCAGAAATTTAGTATAAACACACTTCGCAGCATGAACTCTTCACAATGTCATTTAAACTTTAAAAACCATATAAACATTCATAAGTTTTTATATTTGGTGGTGTTGTGGTGGTGACTTTGTATTAACACTTGGTGGTCGTGGCGGTATATAAACCAAGTTGTTGGTGGTGTTGTGACGTTGGCGGTTGTTGGTGTTAAACTGTTAATACTTGGTGGTGGTGTTAGTGGGTGGTGGTTGTGAGTGGTGAAACGAGGTGGTGGAGGCGGTTGTGAGTGTTGAAACGTGGCGGTTGTGGGGGGTCTTGGTGGTGCAAGAGATACATGTCGGGTGTCGGCGGTGGTTTATGTTTAGTGGTGACGGTGGTTGTTTATGGGTGTTGGCAGTGAGGTTTTCGTTAGTTGTTCTCGTATATTTATACTATGGCGAAACCGCATGTATAATGTTACTTGTGTTACATTATAATTATCGTTGAGTTGTTATGTATATCACTACTACAAAAAAAAGCTTTTTAGACCGGTTCAAAATGGCTTTTCGACTAGTTACTCTAAGGGTCTCAAAGGGGGGAGGTCCAAAAGGTTGTTAACATAAAGACCAGTCTAGGCACCGGTTCAAAAGAAAAGTTTATAAACCGGTTCATATGCTTATAAGAACCGGTTCATGCACCGGTCTAAAAGATATGTTTAAGACCGGTTGTTATTATATACACCGGTCTTATAAAAAGATTTCTAGAAAAAAATAAATCTTTGGGATTGCTCTATTAAATAGCTGCAATGAAGGGAAAGTGATTGTTTGGGATTGCCTATTGAATTTAATGCTTGTAAGAGGGCTATTTGAGATTGCTGATTGAAACTGCTTATAAGCAATTTTAATTAGCAAATCCCAAACAGAACAAGAACATGCAGTAAACTCAAAAAGTAATCACGGACACTATATTTCCCATTATAGCAGTAATTTAGTTAAGCATTCCCAAACAAGCCCCTATCAGATAAATAGACAATGGATTATTTAAGGTAGTCTAAATAGGCAATCTCAAACACATGTTATAACAGGTTGCAAATAAACATTACAAATCATCCATTATTAAAAATCATCACCACCATGTAAATAAAATCCAAGCTTTCCTCCTGAAGAGTCCTACACTTAGCCATCAGCATCTTCCCCATCTTACTATGTGAAGTGAAGTTAATAGCTTGATCATTAGCTTCCAGGTCTAAAATCTTTTCATCTTTCTCCTCTAGCAAACTCTAGAATCACAATATGAAAAAGATCTTAGCATTACACCGTTTAACTGGTTCAGAAGCAATGTTGGTTCTCATTATTGCTATAATGAAATAGAATATACATCCTAGTACTTCTTCATGCAATTAAAATTGAAAGAAAATTAAGTAACGAGTTTGTTTCATATTCAGATCACACTAGCATTAGATTTTGGTTATGAGACTGTATTGCAACTACAACTTATTGTACTTACCCGCTGTTACAGAGCAGTTTCCTCAGAGCTAATTTTCAAGGATTCCAACAAAGTTTTGGCTTCTCAAAACCCTTCTATTGTTGTGTAGCATCAAGATGTCTATCAACATCAGCAACTTTTGCAAAAGATACACCCAAATCTAAAACCTGGAAACAATAATCATAATTAAGCATTCTGGTTTTAAAGATCAATCACTCAGATCAAATATTATGTAATGGAACATTTTAGATAGCAAATGATTTAGTCCAATTTATTGGGATATATAGTTGCTACATGGCAAACAAGTGTATAATCATTACGGTAAAGCCGTTTTTAGGGGTGTTTGGATTCACGTTTTGAAACTGATTATCTAGTTATTGCAACTTGTAAGCTACAAATATCAGTTTTTAATGTTATGATAAACTCATTTTGTTTTGATTCGCCTCTGACCCAAACACAGGGTCAAGCCAAGCCCTTACCCGCCAGAATGGAATTCAGTTCTCCTTCGTGAAGAGAGAAAGCCCGTGCAACTGGACTGCGACTCTTCTGTTACATTATGAAGAAGTCCATTCTCGTCATTGAATTAGGGGTCAGACAACCAGTTTCAACTAGTCAGTACAAAACTAAGTATCGAAGGTCAAACTAGATTACCTAAATATTGCTTCTTAAATTTAGGAGACTTACTCCCGTCTTACAGTTGCACAAAGTGCCCTTTGGTTAATTTGCGAGAATTGTAAGCACCAAAATAATTGATTCTCTTATTATTACAGACTGTATAATATCACATAATTACCATCTAATGCACATCCAAACGCCCTCTAAGAATATATAGTGGCACATGAATACCTTTGGTTTTCAACTTGTTCTTTATTAATAGTAGATGAAAAGAGTTACAGACCTGACACGGAGCCTTAGAAGAATCCTCGATAGCATTACGGCGAACGTCCAGAGCCCGAAAGTAGTGATCCCTTGCAGCTCAATTCGCCTTCGTAATATTTAAGATTAACAATTTTATTCAACGAAATACAAAGTGTATGCGTGACCTGCAATGCTGGTTTCATCATTGCTATAATGAAATATATACATTCGAGTAGCTCTTCATGCAATTAAAATTGTGCAAATTTCATTGACACTGAAAATTTCTTTTTGGCGTTCACAAATTTTGACTCACTTTTTAACTGTGCATTTCCTCCATTTGTTTATCATATATAAAACTACACATGTTTATTATTAATGATGAACTAGGGAAAAAAGTGTACCAACTATTTTATGTTTATTACAAATTATCAATTACACATCATTTCTCTGAATTCTGCATCCCAGATACAAAATACTTAGCTCGATAGTGATATCAAGTCATTTTGTAATAAGACATATGACTGTTCCAGGTGTAAAGTTTATGTAAATTAGAAATGCTCCATACAAAATGTTTATCAAACATCGTTTTTTTAATTAGTATATGTTTTTAGATAGAGCCTCAAACATTCAACACTACTATCATCCAATATTCTATATACATTTAATTGGGTAACCTCCTCATGAATTGCTGGATCAAGTAACAGTCTTCTCGCCTGCAAGATTTTTCAAGAACCCGAATAGAAGTCAAACACCAAGATAGGCCACTAAATGAACACATAAAGACTCTATACGAAATTTGCGGAAATATTATTAAAAGCAAGCCACAATTAAGTTGACATACGTGTGTACTTCATAAAAGTAAATTTATTCACTTATATCATTTGAAGAAATAGATAACCATAATTCCCTACAAAACATGAATCTAACAAAACATATCAAAAGGAATAGAATATCAGAAGTATAAATAAATAAATAGAAACTAAACCAAACAAACCCAATTCTAATGGCCCAATCACCCAACCCTAACAAAGCTATTTACCCAACACACTTGATTCATAACATTTAAATCATAAGATTAAGCAACCAAAAAACATAAATAAGCATAAACACACATGATTTAAGAACTAACTTGACCAATAAAATTTAGGATACGGGTTGTTAAGAACCCTAATTAGGGTCTCTTTAGTAATTGTATTGCATACCTCATTCTTAATGGATTCGATCTGAATTTATATCAGCGATATTACAATCTTTGAATGAGAGGGATTGTGTGAGGGTTTTGACTTTTGAGATTTGAGTTTGGCGGTGTGTGAAAATTCTGAAAATTGAAAAGGCCGCTTAAAACAAAAGTGAAAACTAAGTTATTTGGGCCGGGTTGTTTAACCGACCGGTCTAAAACAAAAGTAATCAGGACCCGTCCATTTGGTCTAAATATAACTTTTATATATGTTCTTTAGTTAAACCTGTCTATATAAGTTTTGGCGGGCCTAATTGTTTATATACACCTGTGCATTTGACAAAGGGTCTTAAAAAGTCTTTTTTTTAGTAGTGTATGTTTAGTAATCTATACTACCTTATAATATATTTGGGACTTATGTAAGCCTCAACCAATCAACTTGCTTAATGTAGAAATAGCATGATACTCGCGCAAAACATTGGTTTTTGGGGCATTAAAAATGAAAAAAAGTAAAAATTACTCCCTCTGTCCCATATTAAGTGTCCACAATGAAATCTTTTAAGTCTTTTTTCCTCAACTTTGACCATAAATATTTTTGTTTGTGTTA
>BQNB010161313.1:0-14694 GCA_026074375.1 Tanacetum coccineum
AAATGTACACTTGCGTCCAATTTGTAAAACATGCATATGTTTCTCACCTTAAAAACTTGTAAATCAATAATTGTAAAACATGGGGCTATGAACTCACCTTGAGTAAGTAAATTGATAATAAAATATTCCAAATAAAAACGCATCACGCTAACGCCCGAATGCAACCTAGTTAATATAGGTCGAATCAGTATTCAAGTACGTTGTCTAACAACAATCTTGGATACTTTAAATCGTAAATCCAACAACTTGTCAATACGTCATCCGAAGAAGCCTCATTATGAAATTCCCTAGTAATATAGCACTTTGATAACTAATAACATATATATATATATATAGCTATATCACCATCTATTAGTTTAAGTGAAATCGTCATTATAAAGTAAAAACGTTTATAATTTACTTTAGCAAAAATGACATAACTTTGTCGTTTTAAGTCCGTTTCTCGCGTTTCTTACGCCCACGCTTTCGTATTAAGACGAGTGATCATAATATTGCATTTTTAAGTTTCCGAGATTCTGTTGTGAATAGTGTTTTTACTGTTCATTATAGATTACAACTTATTAACGCAAAACCCGTAAATGTCGTATCTTATTCGTTATAGCTCCGTTTTTAGCGATTCTTTCGAACACGTTCTCGTAATTGAAAGTTTTATCATATTATTGATGTTTACAAAGTATAAGTTTCTGCCATGAATAGTAACTTTTTATAAAATTTGTTTTATAAAGTATTTAGCGTCGTAAACTCGTAACTAGCGTATCTTCTTCGTTATAAATCCGATTTTCGAGTTTCTTATCATTTTGGAATCCTTATGAGATGTACTATATTTATAAAACCTAATATGGCTGTTACCAAATTCGAACCAAAACAGAAAGTTTGAAGTTTTTGATTAAGACATGTTTTAAGCTTGATTTTTGTACCATTAAGCTTCAACACCTTGTTACAACTACTTTACAACACTTATATCTTATGTATTACATATATTAGGTCCATTAGGTCATCTTTTGTCCAAGAGTGTCCATGAATACAAGATTAAGATGTTTATAAAGTATAAGTTTCTGTGGTGAATAGTACTTTTTATAAAAATTGTTTTATAAAAGTATTAACTATCGTAAACTTGTAAATAGCGTATCTTCTTCGTTATTAATCGGTTTTTCGAGTTCTTTATGACCCCTCGATCCTTGTGACATGTAGTATTTTATAAAATCATAAAACATATATGTAAATTTCGAATTACAAACAGCCCCTTAAGATATTTTTTTAGGACTTTTTAGCTTTACCACTTTCCCATTAGAACCCTTAATATCTTATATCTTACATATATTAGGTTCATTAGGTCATGTTTTGTCCAAGAGAGTCCATAGTATCAAGAGCACAAGTCCTTGCAATACTTTTACATCTAACTTAATAAGAAAACTTTTAAAAACCCTAATTTGTTTATATATATGTTTACTCTTAAGCATCATTTTAAAACACTTATACATCCCTTTTAACATCATATTAGCATCCATATGGCATGTAAATAAGTTCACAAAACATTGATAATAAGTAAAAATTCATTTTACATATTCAAGAGTACCCTAGATGGTGATTTAACTAAGTAAAGCATATGAACACATAAAATCTTAAATATGAATAGATTAAGCTTTTAAATAACCTTGTGTGGATGAGTAGAGGATAAAGAATAACATAGTCTACACCCTTGACGATTACACCTCTTGGCTTGAAACATTCAAAGGAAACGAAACCCTATACTTTTATACCAAAAAAAATCTTGCAATATCTTCTTAAAACCATTCAACTTACAACCTTCCAACTTCTTCTTAGAATACCTTAAGTATGATGTATAAACACTAATATGGTGAAATAAATTCAAGCTATGGATTGTGTATAGATTGTGTTTGATGCCGTGGGTTTAAGAGACGAGGAAGAGAGATTGTTTGCTTTTTATTTTGTTAAGGAAAGGAAGTGTGAGCCTTCTATGTACATGCATGTGTATATATACTACTAAGAAGATATTTTGTGTCCTTAAATGAACATATGAAAAGGGTGGGCAAGGATAAGGAGGCATGGAAGAAAAACTAGAGCTTATCTTGTTAAAGAAAATGGCTAGTCATGGTTCAAGTTGCATGCTAGATCTTTTAGGAAGATATTAGTGATGGTTCCTTGGTCCTATCTTGCTTTCCTAGTCATTATACACAAAATATATGTATATGTAATAAAGTTAGATATGTGGTTTTGATCATTTATATAACGTATACTTGTAATTATATAAAGTATAAATGTTAGTATAGACTTAGGAAAAAGTTAACTTGTACATTGTTAGTTTATGAGTTGAATTCCTTCATAGATGAATATGTATAAAGTGATAAATATTGAAGTTTTAAAATAAACTTTAATATTGAGTACAAATTTTTGGTATTTGATGAGGTAGATAAGTTAACATGCTTCCTGAAGCTTAAACGTACTCTATCACGAAACGTAACAAATAACGTAACCAATAAAAATAAATGGCAATGTTAATAATTATCCTCTAAATAATCATATAACACTTGATTGATGTAAACATTTTAATATATTTAATGCCCGTTTACATTAATGATCATTTTTAGTTTACGCGATTAACAAAACGTTATTAACGGTCTTTAAGAGAAACGCGTAAAACCCCTAAAAAATAAATTATGCATTACATAATGTCGTACAATGACCTAAAACTGAGGTGTTATAGTCTTCCCCCATTTAATGAGCCTTGTCCCTCAAGGCTTATCACACGCACTTGACGAGGAGCGGTCTTGGTGAAAGGAGTGTTGGATATTTCTTCCTGAATTGATCTTCACTTTCCACATAAACTCCGTACCCCGCCTGAGAGTTCCACGAATCTTGGACAATATTGGACACGCGCTTTTGCCTCAATTGTTTGACTTCGCGATCCATGATTTCTACAGGCTCTTCAACAAAATGAAGCTTGTCATCTACTTGCAGGCCTTCCAACGGAACGACTAATGGATCGTCATAATAACATTTCTTCAAGTTAGATACATGAAATGTATTGTGGACCCTGCTCATCTCTTGAGGAAGCTCAAGCTTGTAAGCAACGGCTCCAACCTTTTTCAATACTTTGAAAGGTCCGACATATCTGGGGTTTAACTTCCCCCGTTTGCTAAAACGTACGACCCTTTTCCAAGGCGAAACCTTAAGCATAACTTTATCTCCAACTTGAAATTCCATCGGTTTACGCTTTAAATCAGCGTAGCTCTTTTGTCGATCGCGAGCGGTTTGAATCCTTTGTTTGATCTGGATGATCCTCTCCGTTGTTTCTTGTACTAATTCTGGACCAGTGAGTTGAACTTGCCCAACCTCGGCCCAACACACGGGTGAACGACAACTTCGACCAAAAAGTGCTTCAATCCTTTGCACCTAATGCTAGCAAATAACTTTTATTGTATGAAAACTCGACTAATGGCAAATGTTTAACCCAACCATTTCCAAAGTCGATTACGCAAGCACGTAGCATATCCTCGAGAGTTTGGATGGTTCTCTCGCTTTGTCCGTCGGTTTGCGGATGATATGCAGTACTCATATCCAAACTTGTACCCAAAGCCTTCTAAAGTGACCTCCAGAAATTTGATGCGAACCGAGGGTCACGATCACAGATAATTGAAACAGGTATTCCATGCTTCGTGACTACCTCCTTTAGGTACATTCTCGCCAGTTTATCCATAGGATCCGTTTCCCTCATTGGCATAAAAATGGCAGACTTTATAAGTCGGTCAATGATTACCCAAATAGTGTCATAACCTTGTGATGAAGACCACCATGTAGGAAGCTTCGTGATGAAAAATCCATCGTGATGGTTGTCCCCACTTCCAATGAGTATCTCATGGGTTGTACTAACAAACCTGATGGTCTCTGATGTTCGGCCTTGACCTTAGCACAGGTCAAACATTTGCTAACATAGGTGGCGATGTTGGCTTTCATATTGGGCCACCAGTATAGTTTCTTCATATCCTGGTACATCTTGTCAGAACCCGGATGAATAGAGTATTTAGACTTGTGGGACTCGTGCATGATCACAGTCCTTAAGTCGCCATAACATGGTAACCAACTCCTGCCATTTAAGCACATAGTTCCATCCGTACGTGGTTCCAACTTTTCCGTTCTAAGTTTCTCCGGATCTTTTGAATTCTCAACCAATATACCCCCAACATCCTCCTTCTTGATGTTCTCCGGCTTTCGTGCTTCAGTCTGAGCTTTCAAGATTCGTTTAGGAAGATCCAAGCCAATAGTCATCACTAAGGCCCGAACCCTTAGTGGTTCTCGTTCCTTCCTGCTCAGAGCATCAGCAACAACATTCGCCTTTCCTGGGTGATAACGAATTTCGTAATCGTAATCACTCAGCAACTCTAACCAGCGATGTTGCCTCATATTTAATTCCTTCTGATCAAGAATGTGCTGTAAACTTTTGTGATCAGTGAACACCGTGCACTTGGTTCCGTACAGATAGTGCCTCTAAATCTTTAGAGCAAACACTACTGCCCCAAGTTCTAAATCGTGAGTCGTATATTCAATTTCAAGAATTTTTAACAGGCTTATTGCATAAGAAATCACCTTTTCTCTTTGCATCAACACAGCGCCCAAACCCTTCTTTGAAGCATCGCAGTATGCGATGAAATCTTCGCTTCCCTCAGGTAAGGCCAGGATTGGTGCACTACACAACTTCTGCTTCAACAGTTGAAAAGTTGCTTCTTGTTTATCGCCCCAATCAAACTTGACACCTTTCTGGGCGATCTTTGAAAACCCTTCAATGAATCTTCTATAATAGCCAGCAAGGCCCAAAAATTGGCGAATCTTTGTTGGTGTTTTAGGAGACGCCCAATCTTTGATAGATTCAATCTTGGCAGGGTAAACGTGAATTCCTTGACAGTCAATCACGTGACCGAGGAATTGTACCCTTGAAATCCAGAATTCACACTTGGAGAACTTGGCGTACAATTCATCCGTTCTTAAGCAATTTTTCAAGATCTTGCCTAAGGTGTTCTCATGTTTCCTTCTTACTTTTTTGGAGTAATCAAAATGTTCATCGATGAAGACAATTACAAACTTGTCCAGATACGGATTTACACACCCGGTTTCATAAGTCCATGAACACAGGCCGGTGCAATATCAAACAAAAGACATGACTCTGGAAATACATAGTGACCTTTCGAGTCCTGAATGCAGTCTTGGGAATGTCTTCTTCTCGAACCCTCAACTGTGATACCTCTGACCTTTAGATCGATATTTAAATAATACTACGACCCTTGCAGCTGGTCTCGAGATGGTCATCGATCCTTGGGAGTGGGTAGCGGTTCTTCACTGTCAGTTTGTTCAATTCCCTGTAATCGATGCACATCCGGAAAGACCTATCTTTCTTCTTTACAAACAGAACCGGAGCTCCCCAGGGTGAGGAACTTGGTCTTATGAAGCCTTTGTCCGTAAGTTCCTGTAGTTGCTCCGCTAGTTCCTTCATTTTGGACGGTGCTAATCTATATGGTGCCCGGGCTACAGGTGTAGCACCCGGTACCAAATCGATTCGAAACTCCCGACTTGTCATGGGTGGTAACCCGGCAAGTCCCGCACAGGAAAGCACTTCATGAGAAGATTCTTGAACAACTGGCACATCTTCAAGTCGTTTCTCCTTTGAACATGTCTTCGTGCATCGGTTCCAGTAATATTGCTAAGAATTACGTACATCCCTTCGTTAAATAACTACTTGAGCCTTATACCCGAGATTTGTTTAATCGAGGGCTCTCCCTTGTTTATTGCTGCTTCCGTCCACTCACGAACGATTAAAGTTTCGTCTCCAAAAAGGGAATACGAACATCTTTTACCTGCATAGACAAATTAATGGCAAGCGATACTTTGCCAACCAATCCATACCAATTATGTCACTCCAGACAAGACTACCTAGTTTCTACAGCATTAGGTCTATGTTGAAAGTATGATTATAAGAGGTTAAAACGTACAACCCCGGAATAATATTGTTTTAACCCAACTATTCGCCCGTCGGTCATTTTTTCTACATAATAATCATGATCTAATGCAGTTGGAGTGATAACAATTCGAGAGCCAAATGCAATAAGAATACAAACCTTCCTATCGCACCGAGGTGACAAATAAAATAGGATGCATATCGGTTATTTAGGAGAAACTAACCCGTGACACATTGTTCTGTCCGAGTTTGCCCCTGCAATGCCCATGGCTCACAATAAACACTTTGCCTGAGCCTTGGCATTTCCAACCCGATTACCCCGGTTGTTGTTGTTCTTCAATTTTGGGCAATCCTTCTTGAAATGCCCTTGAGCACCACATTCAAAACAAGCCCTCTGATTAGCCCCAGTGTTGACATTTAGGGGACTCCTGCAGTCACGAGATACATGACCAAATTGGTTGCACTTGTGGCATTTGGGAGCACAAGGACCCTCATGGTGATAGTTACCAGTTTGGAAACACAGAGAGTTTAGGCCCTCTGTATGGTCTCCTGTCACCATTTCCTATGGCATAAGCTCTTCCAGTGTTTTGTCTCTTGTTTGGTTGCTAACCTATCTCCGGATGCCGAATTAAAAATATTAGACTCCTTGAAAGCAGTTTCCAAGAGAACTTGCTTTGTACACTTAAAGTTTCCAAGAGAACTTGCGTTGGGACGGGCTATTTTTTTCCCGAATATTTTCTTTTTTTGGGACGGTTTTGTAAATTTTTTTACGGGAATTTTTGTGTAAGAAAATCATAAATAGTTAAAAGGTGAGGGTCCGTTTTGTATTATTTGTTTTACTTTGGGCCAGATTTCAGGCTATTTTTGGGTTTTTTTTTTGGCTAATTTTTTCCCGGATATTTCCTTTTTTTGTACGATTCGGGAATTTTTTTTGCGTTGGGACGGGTTAATTTTTTCCCGAATATTTTCTTTTTTTGGGACGGTTCGATATCTTTTTTTTTGGCCGATGATTGTAAAAAAGTTGTGAACAATAAAAACTTGACGTGTTGTTTTTGTTAATTTTTTTACGGGATTTTTTGTGTAAGAAAATCGTAAATAGTTAAAAGTTGAGGGACCGTTTTGTATTTTTTTTAATTTGGGCCAGATTATAGGCTAATTTTGGGCTAGTTTTTTTTTTACTTTGGGCCAGATTTTGGGCCACATTTTATGCGAATTTTAGGCTAGTTTGTCTACAAATGTGTATATTTTTAGTAATAATTTTTTTTATATGGCTTATGCGTTGGGCCCCATGTTTAAAGTGTTGTTTTTTTTGCTATATGGGTTTTTTTAATATAATGGGTTGTACGTTTGTGAGCATATCGATTATTTTAAAGTTATTATGTATCGAAGATGTTTCCGCGAGTATTTTTTTTATCTGAATAAATCGGAACTTTTGTAATATTTTTTTTTCCTCCTACTTTGTGCATACAAATTAAAAAAAAAACAAAAACAATATAATTAAAAAAAAAATCAGGCTGACCCAAAATGGGAGCCCATTACTTTTATGATTTACATAGATATAGGGATGTAAACGATTCGAGCTTTTAACGAGCTACTCGAGCTCGAGCTCGTTTTACTCGAGCTCGAGCTTAATACTCACGAGCTCGAGTCGATCTCGAACAAATAAAAGTGCTAGGAATTGAGTTTGAGCGATGTCCCCGAGCTTTGAAAACTAATATTTGGCTCGGCTCGTTCGAAAACTCGTTTAAATATCACGAGTCGAACGAGCCGAACAAGCTAGTCGAGCTTAACGAGCCGAACGAGCTACTCGAGCTTAACAAGCCAACACTTAATATATAAATTTTTAAGCTTATTTTATTTTAAATTTTTTAATATATTTTTCTAGTATTATTAAGATTCAAGTTGTATCTTAATATTTCATTTATAAGTTACATATTTACTTGAAGGTAAACCTTCTCTTTTTTCTTATACTTTGTTTTATAAGCTTTTTATTTTTCTTTCTTTCTTCTCTTTTTCTATGTGGGATGTGTTTTCTTTTACTCTTTTTTGAACATGTGTTATTCTTTTTTACTTCCATCTTCTACATATAATACGTACATTATTTGCTTTTTAGTTATTAATAAATTTTTTAAACAACTAAATGATAACTCTTTTAAGTTTAATCTATATTAATACACTTATTTATCTTACCTAAACTTATATAAAACATTTAAATGTGCGTTTTTATTTGCATAAACATGTTTCAATCAAATTATATTGATTTATAAACTTGTAAAAACAATGTACTTCCTCCGGTAAAGGAGCCATTCACGTATAGCAACTATAGACATGACATACATCATGTATTATGAGTATCAAAGTCAAATTCAAACCAGTTTGATATTTGATGAAGTTGAGTGTGACATTTAGCTAATAAGGGCTATGTTATATTTCCCTCTTACGATGATTCATGATATAAGTTACGTGCTAAAATATACGATTTTGAATGAGAGCTGAGTCGCAAGTTAATAACTATATGTCATGCACACAAATACATATAAACAAACCACACACATAAAAGCATGCATAAGTAAGAAGAAAACTTAAAATGAGAAGGATGATAAACTAATATAACCATCCATTTGAGATGCTTCTACTTGAATTAGATGCATCTCAATTAGGTTTGAAAGTGATTTTGAAGTGAAAACGAAGCAAAGTAAAACTGACAGCAAATTTGATTCGCATGGGACAAAAATTACATAAGATTCATCCAACTTGATTAAATGCATCTTATATATGTAAATGCATCTAATTTTCAAACACACACATACTATATTAATTTTGAAAAATATTCTCTATATTAATTTGAGACTTTTATTCATCTTGCATTAACCCACGATTGCTACTAAAACTTTACTAATTGACTTTTCTACTTTTAGTTCAAGTGAGCGATTATAACAACACCTACTTTTTCACCGCTTTTGTTCGTTTATATAACATCTTCATCTCACTCCCAATCCCGCACCCAATATCATTTCGTTTTTTGATCCAAATTCGTCATCTGGAACTGTGATGATGTTATTGTCATCTCGGATGATGATGATGATGATGATGACATGCTAACGTATGAAATGATTCTAATTGATGAAAGTGAAAGTGATGAAGATTAAAAGTGAAGTGTTATCCCAAATATTATCACTTCACAACAATAAGAATAAGCAAAAAGCTAGAAAAGAGAGAAAGGAAAATGGAAGATTTATTAGAGAGAGACAAAGTAAGAGGTAGGAGTATCCACTCTCTCTCTCTCCCTCTACTCACTGTAGAAAAATAACACACCAACGACTCCTCATCCATATTTGAGAGGTTTCTCAATTTTATTTACCCTTAGCCATATTACTTTGCACAGGGCCTTACACAGTGTGATCGGGCCTTTGTAACACCCCCAAAATCTAATATGCAGCGGAATGGTAACCTTGGGGTGCTACGTCAAAGTACAACAATCAAGATATAGGAAACGACCTTAAATGGACGTTTTAAACAAGATCATTCGATGCATTATAACAAAATCAGAGTTCATACATTAGGTCCCATATGTTTTGAAAAGAAAATCCAATAGACGTCATAACGTTCTTTAAACAAAAAGATTTTAATTAAATTCCAAAAGACTACATAAAATTTATCATAGATAAAAGTTGCAATCGAATTTAAATAAAACACATAATCCATCTTCATAATATCCATCACGGCTCCCATCCAACTTATATCCGAGGACCAGAAATTAAACACGCTAAAAGTCAACACAAAGTTGAGTGAATCCATAGTAAATTAGTAAAAGAGCGACCACGAGATTTTAGGTACTAAGACTATAAACCATTCGTAGTCCCAAAAACATGTATTAATGCACTAAGCTCTATGACCCCGAAGCCTTTAACTAGGATGTTTGCACCCAACTAGAATATGTGCTTGCCACACCCTTCACTTTGTCCTCAATCAATGTTAAATGCACCATGAATCAAACTAGTGACCCAAGTAGTGGAGATCGTCAGTACCCGATAGAACTATCCACAACACTACGCTCACTACAATTACAATTAACGTCTCATGATAAATAGTAACTTCCGGCAGAGGAAGGTAACTTAGCAATTTATAATCCGAGCAGTAAACTGGATAGCATACACTATGAAAACACTTTGTGTCCGTAAGTAAAACAAGCATGTATTTACCACCTCGTAGAGTTTGTAAAACAAGTAGATAGAAAATGGGGGCTATGAACTCACCTTAGGAGTGAAGTGATGAAATAATCGGGTAAATGGCAGAAAACGTATCACGGAAATATCCGAAAGCAACCTAAGTAAATATATGTCGTATCAGTACTCAAGTACTTTGACTTAACAACTATCATATACAATCCTATATAGTTATCATCATACTATCATTCGGGCTATCATAATTAAGAGGTCATGACATGACGTACGAGGAGCTAGGATACTTTAAATCGTAAATCCAACAACTCGTCGATACGCCATCCGAAGAGGCCTCATTATGAAATTCCCTAGTAATATAGCACTTTGATAACTAATAACATATATATTTCTATATAGCTACATCACCATCTAATCGTTTTAGCGAAATTATATTTATAAAGTAAAAACGTTTATAAATAACCCTTTAACAAAAACAGCGTAAAATGCACGTTTCAAGTCCGATTTGTATGTTTCTTGCGCCCACGTCTTCGTACTAACGTATGTATATCAAAATTAAGACATTTATAGGTTTAGAGTCACTGATGATATACTTTAAACTGTTCACATCATTCCACAATATTTAAAATATATAACTTTAAATAGTCGTAAAACCCGTAAATGACGTAATCTTATCCGTTATAGCTCCGTTTTTAGCGATACTTTCGAGCAAACGTTCTTGTAATTGAAAGTTTATCATATTATTGAAGTTTTCAAAGTTAAGTTTCCTGCATGAAATAGAACTTTTATAAAAATAGTTTTATAAGAGTATTAACTATCGTAACTCGTGTAACTACGTATCAGTCTTCGTATATAATCAGGGTTTTTCGAGTTCTTTATGACCCCACGATCCTTGTGACATGTAGTATTTTATAAAATCATAAAATATATATGTAAATTTCGAACTCCAAACAGCCCCTTTAGATATTTTTCTCAAAATGTGTTTAAAACTTGTTTTTAGGACTTTTTAGCTTTACCACTTTGTTACAAATCCATTAGAACCCTTAATATCTTATGTCTTATACTCCTAGGGCTATAGTATATGATTAATCCAAAGATACCAAGATTATAAAAAATTACAGACAATCATTTTCCTAGATGGTGATTAACAACCATAAGACTATTCATATGCATAAAAATAAGGTAAAGACAAAAAGGTTTTAGAATAACCTTAGAGTGATTAAATACAATGAATTAACTACTCATCCATCTAAACACTTGTTTAGATTGTAAAAATCCCAAGCTTATGCAAGAATCTTGATTATCCTAAACCCTTCTACGTTTTATTTGGCATTTCTTGCTTAACACTTAACTAAAGGATTAACTCCAACCTTCTCTCTCATCTTTTAGGACATCTTCAGATATGATGTAGTTATGTATGTAAACACACGTGTTAAATTAGATAATTTAGATATTGAGATTTTTTGGATGTGTTTGGGGTGTTGCCGTAGCCAAGACGAGGGAGGAGAGGAGAGAGATTTTTATGAAGAAATTGAGTAACAAGAAATGTAAGATTATATTTTTGTAGTCTATTTGGGTATATATAGGGGTTAAACTAGGTTAATGAACTCTAGTTTTAAGTCCTAACTAGGGTAGAGGTTAATGAATATCTAAAAAGATATTTAGATAAATATCTAATTAATATCTAGGTTTTATAAAATGTAATAAGTGAATTTTCGGGTATGCTTAAACGTATTTAATTGCGAAACGTAAACGTCTTACGCAACCAATAAAAATAAAATATAAAAAGTTAATTATTACTTTCATAAAAATAATATATTGCTTGCTTGACGAAAACTTTAATTCGTTTGGTGTCCGATTACGCTAAACGATAATTTTTTTAACTTACGCGATTTAACTTAACTATTAAAATTTAAAAGCGAACGCGTACGAGAAAAAAATAATTAGTGAAATATATGACGTCGTAAATGACCTGAAAATACGAAAATGTTACAGTCTCCTCCGGTTAGAGAGAGCCCTGACATCAAGGCTCCAATGTTGCGGCCACTTGAGGAAGGTACGGATTCGGGGAAGAGATTCGGATATTTCTTCCGGAATTGGTCTTCACTTTCCCAAGTATACTCAGCTCCTTGTCGAGAGTTCCAACGAACTTTGACCAATGGGATTCTTCTTCGCTTTAGCTTCTTCACATCTCGTTCCACTATCTCAATAGGCTCTTCGACAAAACGCAGATTTTCATCAATCTCGATTTCATCCAAAGGCACTTGAACATCTGGCTCCGCCAAACATTTCTTTAGGTTTGACACGTGAAATGTGTCGTGAACACAACTCAGCTCCTGGGGTAAACTTTTATCTATAAGCAACTGGTCCGAACAAGCACGCTCTAAACTATTTTCCAAACGGTCCCATCATACCGTGGTGCCAGTTTTTCCTGTCTTAACCAAATCGTACCACTTCTCCTTTCCACGGAGATACCTTAAAGTAACACAAGAGGGAAACTGGTCCTCCAACTCGAATAAGAGGCTTACGTCTCTTATCAGCATAGCTTTTCTGACGACTTCTTGCCGTTATCAACCTTTCCTTAATCTGAAAAATCTTTTCTGTCGTTTCTTGCACAAGTTCTGGTCCAATAAGCTGACTTTCTCCAACTTCAGCCCATATCACTGGGGACCTACACTTCCGCCCGTACAGAGCCTCGAAGGGTGCGCACTTAATGCTCTTGTGGTAACTATTATTGTAAGAAAACTCAACCAATGGAAGGTGAGTATCCCAACTACCACCAAAATCCATAACACAAGCTCGCAGCATATCCTCTAGTGTCTGAATAGTACGCTCACTCTGACCGTCAGTCTCAGGGTGGTAAGCTGTACTCATGTTTAGTTTTGTACCCAACGCCTTCTGGAGAGCTTGCCACAAGTGCGATGCGAATCGACCATCACGGTCTGAAATGATTGACACCGGTACACCATGTCTCGCTACTATTTCGTTGATATAAATCCTTGCCAGCTTCTCAGTTTTGTAGTCTTCACGAATAGGCAGGAAGTGAGCTGACTTGGTCAATCTATCCACTATGACCCAAATCGCATCATACCCACTGCTGCTTTTAGGCAACTTTGTAACTAAGTCCATTGTTATCTTCTCCCATTTCCATTCTGGAATTTCTGGCTGGTGAAGTAATCCAGAAGGTTTCTGATGTTCGGCTTTTATCTTAGAGCACGTAAGACACTTGCTAACATATTCAGCAATGTCTCTCTTCATACCAGGCCACCAATACAAGTCCCTCAAATCATAGTACATCTTATCCGCACCAGGATGTACTGAATATCTAGAAGTGTGAGCTTCATCCATGATCAATTTCCTTATACCGCCAACTGATGGAATCCAAATTCGATCGAAGAAGTAAATTTCACCGTCATCCCGTTTCTCAAAATGTGATTCTAATCCTCTTAGCCATTCGGCTGGAGCCTTAAGATCCTTGGAAGCTTCACCTTGTGCCTCCAAAATCTTAGCCTTAAGGCCAGACTGGATAGTCATACTCATGGCACGTACTCGTCTAGGCTTGAGTCTTTCTTTTCTGCTCAAAGCATCCGCTACAACATTTGCCTTGCCCGGATGGTATTTGATTTTGCATTCGTAGTCACTGAGTAGCTCAATCCACCGCCTCTGCCGCATATTCAATTCCTTCTGTTAAAAAAGATACTGGAGACTTTTGTGATCAGTGTAGATGACACTTTTCGTTCCATAAAGATAATGTCTTCGAGTTTTTAGGGCAAACACCACCGCACCCAACTCCAAGTCGTGGGTGGTATAATTTTTCTCATGTATTTTCAATTGTCTTGAGGCATACGCAATCACCTTACCTCGCTGCATTAGCACACATCCAAACCCTTGATTTGACGCATCGCAATAGACCACAAAGTCGTTTGGTCCATCGGGGAGTGCTAACACGGGAGCATTACATAGTTTTTCTTTCAAGGTACAGAAGGCTTCTTGTTATCCCATGTATTTAATCCATTACACAACTATAATCTATACCAAAATGTTAGAAAATAAGATGGAATCTTAGAGAGAGAAAGTAGAGAGAGAAAAACTAGATTAAAGAGAGAATGGGAAAGTTACAAGTGAAATGAAATGTAACCAACACCCTTCACCAAGTGTGGTGAAGGGATATTTATACCCAAGCCTTGCTAGCTTGGCACTTGGGCTTTCTAAATGGGTCGGGCTTGGTTTAACTTGGGCTTTGAGCCCGAAACACGAACAATATTAGATTACAATCAAAGCCCGTTGAACCCGACTAGACTATTACAATACAAGACCTAGTTTGACTTTCTAAGACCGATAACATTCTTGTTTGACTTAATATAATTAAGGCTAACAATCTCCCCCAATGTTGAGGTCTTTTTCTTCAAACTTCTCTGTATCACCGATGATATTGAAGATATGACGTTTAACGTTTATGTTTTTCCTTGTTATGGTCTTGTCTTGTTTGTAATAGCTTTGATCATTCATGCTTTGTGATCTTGATTTTGAGCCTTTATCTTTTTG
>BQNB010161316.1:0-14694 GCA_026074375.1 Tanacetum coccineum
GTTGAGTTTTGATATCACCAGATAATAAGATGAAATGAAATAATCCCTCTATTATTTTATGGATAAATTAACATATCTTACATCACAAAAACTCTAAGAGTGTTGATACTTATGCTATGTGTCTTAGGGTAGGATTCCAGATAAAAGCAACAAATGACAAGGATTATAGCTTGGTGTTTGGGGTTTATGAAGTGGGTTTAAGAAGATCCTTCATATGTAACTGGTGGCGAACCTAAGTATCCTCAAGAGTTGTTTTCAGTGGTTGATCTGTAGTTTTTGGTCAGATGACCCACTTTGTTACAAGTCCGACACTTGACAGGGCAAACTCCTGTGTGATGCAGGGTGCATCTTGTACACAAAGGAAGGTTTCCATGGTATCTTTTGGGAGGATAAGTCCTAACAGTTCCTTGTCTTCTATTTTGCTGGTGGTGGTAATCATTGTTACGGTTGTGATCGTTATGGTTATTTTGATAGTTGTCGTTGTTGCGATTGTTGGAGTGGTTATTGTTGTTGCGATATTTGGGGTAGTTGTTGTTGTCGATGGTGTTTCTTTTATCTTCAAACTTTCGTTTATGATTATTGGTTTCTTGCACAGAATCATGCTTTATTATTTGATCCATTAGTTTGTGAGCTATTATTTGACATAAAACTGCTAATTCCTGAAATCTTCTAACGTAAGTCTTGAGATCATTTCCTTCATTTCCTTTTACAACCAAGTTGTAAAATTCATCTTCCATTTTCTTGACTTCAGTTCGAGGGCAATACTTATTGGTCAAGAGCCTTTTTAATTCGGTCCAGGTGATCATATTGGCTTGTTCTATTCCGATAGGTTGGGCGTATGCATTCCACCAAGACAAGGCATCATTGGTTAGAGTACCAGTAGCAAATGTTACTCTGTCTTCCTCGGCACACTTGCTACGAGAAAATACCGATTCAGTACGTTCAAACCAACGGATGAGGTCAACAGCTCCTTTCGTGCCATTGAAGTAGAAAGGTTGACAGTTTATGAATTCTTTGTAGTTTCCTCTTTTTGCTACAGGAATTTCTCTGGGTCCAGTGTTCCTATTGGGATTGTCGGCATTTGCCATGGTAGCAGCTTGTGCTTCCAGAGCGGCGGTAATACCATCAGTAATGAGTTGCTGGATGGCAGCTAAAGTTATGGCTGGTGTTTCAGATGTTGACGTCCTTTTGGGAGGCATTCTATCAACATAAGACAACACGTAGTAAGAATGATATCACAAGTTTTAAAAGAAAATGTGATGTTTAAAATGCTTAAAGAGTAATGCTCATTTTTAAATTTTAAGCACTTAGAGGTTATGGTATGATTCATAATGATGAAGACGGAGATAGTGATGCAAATGATGGAGATGATGATGAAAGAGAGATAAGCTGGAAATAAGGTACGAAACGGGATTCCTTTGTATAAACAACTTGCCTTTTTACTGTACATAGTCAAGATTTGACAAGCGTTTTTATTTATACCACACATCCCGTGGCTAGGATAAAGCTATAAATAGTCTAAGAGTTTGTTGACATCCTAAAGATCTTCCTGATCTGTTTGGTGACGAGCTTGGATCTCCTCAATGATTTGTTCAAGATTGGAAATTCTGTAGTGAGCAAAGGCAATCTTATCCTTTTGCCCTAACTGCTTCTTTTGAAGTTTGATAATCTGAGTACGGATTCTCTTAAGTTCGGTCTTTAGTTCGTTACCATTTCTTCGTATGATCATTCTATCATTAATACGTCCTTCTTCCATTTTCTCAATGCGGTGAAAAGAGAGTTCATCTAAGTAATTCAAAATATCTTCGATTTGTTCCTCATGATGTTTCAGATGCATCTTAATTGAACTTTTTCCTATTTCAAATATTTGAGGTGGGGTAGGAGTATAAACTGAGAAAGATGGTGATACCAAATTACAAGTTTGATTCCGAGATGAATTAGATAACGTAGTTGAGGAAGAATGGATTTGCTTCTTAGGTGGTAATAGTTCTTCAGGAACAAAGAAATATCGGGGATCAAATAGTAGTGATGGTGGTAATACCGGAGATGGAGTCAAAATAGCTGGTGGAGTAATAGAATCTTGTGGTGAAATAGGTGATTCTTTAGCATAAAATGCTTGCACGTCCTTCAAATATGGATTATTATAGAAAAGTGAGAATGTTGGTGGGATCATACCGTCCCTAGAATCTTCCGAAGAGTTAAAAGAACTGCTTTCTGATGAAGTTGGGAAATAATCTGATGAGACCGAAGTATAGTTAAGAATATTCATAGAGGAAAAAGCATCCTCAATATCGGAAGTAGAGTGGTTGGGAGAAGACATCGTTCTGTTAAAAACCCAGTTGTAAATAACATAAGTTATTTATGGTATAATATAGTATAATAATTATGTATCTTTACATACTGATCCGGAATGTAGTGGCACGGAGGACTTTGATGGCTAGAAAAAGAAATGTGGTTATAGTTAAGGTTTTTGACCTTGTTCTCTATAACCATGGCGCTGATACCAATCTGTAACACCCCCATTTTTACAATATAGCAGCGGGCTAAGCTAAGATGGGTTTTACTTCATGGATTACAACAATCATATATCATATAAATTGACTCAAAAGAGAGTTCGTCAAAGAGTACTGGTTTTAGCCATCTTCAAGTCCATGCCACTCCATGCCATAAGTTGCTCAATTACCTGGGATAAACATGCATAAAAAGGGTCAACACAAAGGTTGAGTGAAATTCATAGGTTTGAAATGTAATAGTTGAATACAAGTTATCATAATGGAAATATTGGTATTGCAGGGATAATTATCATGGAGAACATTATTATCATGGAGAACAGTATTATCATGGAGAACAGTATTATCATGGAGAACAGTATTATCATGGAGAACAGTATTATTACCCTAAACTCATGAATCACATAAGAGATATTAAAGAGATATTAGGAGATATTACCCAAAGAGATATTAAAGAGATATTGGGAGATACTACCCAAAGAGATATTAAAGAGATATTGGGAGATACTACCCAAAGAGATATTAAAGAGATATTGGGAGATACTACCCAAAGAGATATTTAAGAGATATTGGGAGATATTACCCAAATAGATATTAAAGAGATATTGGGAGATACTACCCAAATAGATATAAGCAGATATGGTGAGACTACTACCCAAAATAGGACATTTTCAAGTTACTTAGGCAATAATATATCAGGATAGCATATAGTTTAGAAAACACTTGCATTCATGGTTTATAGTAGGTATCACGAGATTATAAAGTATGTGAGGTTATGAACTCATTAAGTCTTTGAAAAGTAATCACATTGTTATAAGATAAACGAGTATATAAAAGAGTTTGTAACCAAGCATGTATCCCCCTCGCAGGTTTATAAAACATGTAAATAAGTAAAGGCGAGGTTATGATTCTCACCTGATAAGTAGTTGTAATAAATATTCCAAAATGAAAGCTGACGACCTTATCACAATCTTAACAGGGAAGGTTGATATAGCAAATGATAGTAAACAGCCACGTCACGCAACCCCCCCATGAGTAAAATTTCTGTCAAGTCTTAGGGTAGATTGTACTCTAGAACTTTGTTCAAAGAGTTAAAAATTGTGATGAGTATGATAGAAAGTTTGAATTCTTGTAATCACCGTTCGGCATCATAATTCAGAATACATTTCAGTAAACGTTTGAGGAGTAGGGCACTTTATCGTAAACCCAACAACTCAGTCAGAACGTAATACCAAGATGAAACCCCTTAATATGAAGCTCCCTAGTATTGTGATACGATATAATCGGTTTTAAGCGTTTTGCTCAATAATTGGAAATGTTAAGCACGTCAAGCGTTAATTAAAGTTATGTCTTGTAATGTTTTAAACATGTTTTTATACTTTTTCAAAATGTTACATTTTACACCCTTAAAAATGAAAAATGGCAAAATATACCATTGGAGTTTGCACTTTACGTTGTTTGGGGGGGGGCCCACCCCCTTTGGGGGTCTTCAAGTTTAAAAGATGTACAAAGTAAACCTTGCACTTTGGAAAGTGACATAATAGACCCTTATAGTTATAATTTTGATAAAATGGCATTTTCAGTCCTTTTAGTTATAAGTTTCAGAAAGTTACGATATATACCCCTTGCATGGATAATATTTACAAAACAAGTCTGAATTGCCATGCAAGCTTATTTTAACATTCCAAAAGACATTTGCAGGTTATAGCTTATTAATATAAGCTAAAATATGAAGGTTTAACTTAACGAAAGTTCAGATTAATGATTCGTTAAGCTAGAAATCAAAACGGGTCGAATTAGGGTTTTATAATGAAAACGCGTAGGTTTTTATTTCAAATTCCTTCAATAATCAATAAAGTAGTTATATTAACATTAGTTAAGCATGTTAGGATAGATTATAACAATATTTAACCATTATAACATTTAGTTTTAAGAAAAACATAAAATTAGGGTTTCGGGTGTACGGTTTTGGATCAAAATGGAAAATGAGTATGAATTGAGTTATAAAACTTTAACAAGAGTATATTTAGGATCATATGAACATTATAAGAGTGTAGGAGCAGGTATGAAGATCATAAAACCTGGGTTTGAGCTTATAGCTTGAAAACGGGTCAAAAATCGAGGGTCTTTTAGCTTCGCTAGCCTAGAATAAGACACGGGCTTCAAGGATTCAATATTTCACTTAACTTATGGTCTTAGGACTCCTTAGAACACTTCTTGAGCAAAGGATTGCTGCTATTATGGGTTATAGAAGAAGATGTGGGGGATGAGTAAGAATGAGGGGTATTCGCCCCTATTTATAGTTGAATTCATCCTTGGTGCCCAAGTTTGGATAGATAGGTGTCATGATCTGTATTAGCTAAGTTAGAGTAGCTAGAATATGAAGCGGAGAGTCTACATGATGATTTGACAAAGCTAGAAACTAGCTTGAAGTGTTATTTAGGGTTTTATGGTGCCACGGCTTATGTGGAGCAAAAAGAAGAGATGTGGCTCACTTGGAGACCAAGATTTGGATTGTAGTGCTTGTAAGCTGATTATGAATCAAGTAGGTGAGTCACTACGGTGCTTTTTTGCAAAGTGGAGTCTCAAAATGGGTCAAATTGCAAGAATAGGGTCGCGGGTTCCATTAGGGCTCGGATTGAGTTTTTCTTGCTTATAATTCGTGTGTATTGGTGATATAATGATAGATTAATGTTTGTAGGACTTGTATTAAGGGTTTACATCAGTATTTGGTTTGTGGTTCGGGTTTAAAATGGGTGAAAACGAGTAAACGGGTCCAAAGTCAAATTAGGGCACGTTTAGGGTTTCTTGGTTTTAATTCGTGTATAATGGTAATGAAATGATGAAATGATGATTGAATATGATTGGTAATGTTGTAAATTAAGTTATTACAACTTATTTGAGTGTTGGTTGAAGTTTAAAATGGATAAATATCGAGAAACGGGTCATGGTTTAGTATTTTGCTCGGGTTAGGGTTTCTAAGTTTCATTTCATGAAATCTTATGAAATGAGGATGATTATGGAATGTAAATAAAGTATATGACTTGCTTGAAACTTGTACTTGATAGATTGTACAAGATTGTTTAGGAAAACGGAGGTAAAACAACTATTTGGATATTGTGCATTAATAACTTGTACATTGTGCTTTAAAGGACTTGTACCTTATTTTGGAGGGAAAGTATATTCAAATAAGATGTTATATGACTTGTATATATGCTTTAGTAGCTTGTACATTCTATTTAGATATTAACCTTTCATGGAATTAGGGTTTAAAGGTATACGATAACGGTTTAAAGCCCGTCTTGATATAACGTTGCGAATGGTACATTATATGAGTAATGTACTTTGTAATAATGATATTAAGATATCGACTTGATATGTTATGATGTTTGCTTGACATATAAATAGATATAGATGGCATAGGTAGGTTGCGTGAGCTCGTCTACTTTAGTTATGCAAGTTACATTGCATATTGAGATATTGGTAATGCAAGTAATGTAATAAAGCGAAAAATTTCCCCGTACAATTGTGATCATAGTAAAATAGGTTGATTTTGCATTTGATGAAAATTCTGGGTTGTTATAGTCTCCACCCCTTACAGAAATCTCATCCCGAGATTTAGTCGCTTCCTGTATTCTTTAAAAACCTTCTAGCCCTTATAGTCAACATGGCCATTTGCCATCTTAAATCCATATCTTCTATGTCATCAGGATGGATTTGTTGCAAGTCCTCATGTGCAAGTTGAGGACTATTTGGTTGACTAGCAAAGAATGAACAAATAACAGTATCACTCAAGTTATCAATATTTGTAGAGTAAGCAGTATTAACTTGAGTGCTAGCAGTAGTAACTCCATGAACAACATTAACTGCTTCATTAGAGCTGCTAGTGTTGTTATTTGGAGAGGACACAAAAGCTATGTTCTTTGTGCTTGAACTTGAGCTAGACATCCCTTTGACTTCTGGTCCATACACCTTGAGGTTGTTATAGAGATCATCCATGCTCATTGTATCTAACTCAACTTTATTCCTGCACACAACAGCATGTGTGTTCCACTCAGGTGACAAACTTCTTAATAACTTTTTATTAACATCTTCTTGTGAAAGATTTTCACCCAAAAGCTCTAACTAAATCACAAGCTTTTGAAGCCTATTAAAAGTTTGATCAAGCACCTTTGAGCTTAGAGCAGTAAAGTTTTCTTTGAGTCTTTTTAGTAGCTTCATTCCCACCAAATCTCTTTTCAATAGCTTCCAGCAACTTTTTAGCATCCTTTATAGAGTTAAACTTTAACTGATGTTCATTGGGAATGCCCATCATTAAAGTACTTCTAGCCTTCACTTCTAATCTTCTCTGAGCCTTACCTTTAGTAGATGTAATAGGCGTCACTTGCTCTTTACCATCTATACTTGTTGTTTTTGGTAAGGTTGCACCATTCTCTATGACTTCTCATAGTGCATAGTCTATCATCTAGATGTATTGTTTAATCCTCATCCTCCATAACTCAAACTCACCTGGTTTGAGCATGGGAACTTTGGATGCAGCCACCATATGTGCAGAATCTTGATCCATATCTTCTTAGCAAGATCTTGTGTACACAAACAGATTCTTCTAGATCATAGCTTCTCAACAAGCTCTGATACCATTTGTTGATCCCAATTCAATAGATCGAATTCCTTAGCTTGTATATGGTTTAGTTATATTAGATAAATCTAACACAACTATAGTAGAAACTTTGTGTGTATTAAAGATTATACGGAATCTAATCTTTGATATTAAGAAGAATTCTTAATGAAACAGTAACACAAGATCATAATTCAACAAACAATAAAAGCTCCAATATTATTAAAAATAATATGAATACTCTCCTAGTATTAGGGTTACAAAACCTTGAAGCTATGAATAACACTTATCAAATCGTAAACAACATATTAAACTCTATACCCAAGGACCTCTTTTTATACACCAAGGAGTCCTAGTCGATTTACAATATATTCCTAAGACTTAGACTATTCTCTATGATCTATTCTATAAATGACTAATACTTATGATGTAAGTAATCTTGATCTCCAAACATTCTTTATCCTTTCTTCTATCTTTATCCTTTCTCTGACAGTAGAAACTCTTTTAGTAGTCTTAATCTTTAAGCAGTAGTAACTTATACACCAGCAGCATTAACTGAGCACAAGCAGTAGTAACTACTTAGAATATTTTCTTCATTCTTCACCAACAGTACTAACTTTACACTAGCAGCACTAACTTTATACTAGCAGCACTAACTACTTAGCATATTTTTCATTAAAGTTAATGAACAACACTAACTTTAGCTTAGCAGCAGTAACACAAACCTGAGTAGCAGTAACTCTAAGATCATCAAGAAGTGTTTTACTCCTAACATCGTGGACTCAACTTACCGCGTTTACCAAATCGAATCACTCCCTTCCAAGGCGACACCTTTAACATGACCATGTCTCCCACACTAAACTCCATCGATTTATGCCACACATACGCATAACTCTTTTGACGACTACGAGCGGTCAGTAGGTAGTTTTTGATTTGCACTATCTTTTCTGTCATTTCTCGAATCAGCTCTGGCCTCGTGAGTTGGCTATCTCCAACCTCACTCCAACAAATAGGCGATCTACACTTCTGCCCGTAGAGTGCTTCGAATGGTGCAACCTTGATGCTCACATGATAACTATTATTATAGGAAATCTCGACTAGAGGCAAATGTCGATCCCAACTTTTCCTAAAATCAATCACGCATGACCGCAACATATCTTCTAAATTATGAATTGTTCTTTCACTCTGACCATCCATTTTTGGGTGGTAAGCCGTGCTCATATTCATATCGGTTCCCAAGGCCTTTTGAAGTGATTCCCATAATCCTGATGCAAATCGGCTATCTCTGTCCGACATGATTGATATAGGAACCCCATGTCTACAAACGATTTTCTTTGAGTATAGCTGGGAAACTTTCTCCATACTATAGGTCTTCTTCATCGACAGGAAGTGAGCCGACATAGTTAACTGATAGACGATAACACAGATCGAGTCATAACCACTTGGGGTTCTCGGGAGACCCGTAACGAAATCCATAGTTATCTTCTCCCATTTCCATTAAGGTATATCTGGTTGTTGGAGTAAACCTGACGGCTTCTGATGTTCAGCCTTCACTTTGGCACACGTCAGACATTTACTAACATAGGTGGCAATATCAGCCTTCATGTTCGGCCACCAATAAAGCTTCTTCAAATCCTAATACATCTTATCAGAACCAGGGTGAATCGAATACTTCAACTTATACTACTCGTGCATAATCAGATCTCGTAATCCACCAAACAATAGCAACCATATCCGCTTATCAAAGTATCGAATTCCGTCGGAGCGAATTTTGAATATTGGCTTGCTTAGCCTTCCCAAATTCTCTGCTTTCACCATTTCCTCCTTCATCACTTCCGTTTGAGCCTAATCTTTAACACCCCCAATTTAATACGCTGTGGGACCAATAATTGGGTGTTAATTCATTGCACAAAATCATAAGTAAATATATAACGACTCAAAAGAGATGTTTAAAACATTGTTCCATTCAAGAAAATTCAGAGTACCAAAGCATTGTCCTACAGGAACGTTACCAAATCTAAGTTACAAGTTTTTAAAACCACAACCATAATTAAATGTATTTTTGAGGAATGGAACTTAATTTTTTTTTTAACAAAATAAAATAGTGCAAGCTCCTCCTCGTGTGCTAAAAGTCTTTAACCTTGATTACCTGAGATAAAACATGCTAAAAAGTCAACGAAAACGTTGAGTGCATTCATAGAGTTTATATGAATAAAAGTTATAACACAAGCATAATTCATCGAGTGACTTGTTGTACGGACAAGCCACATATTAGGTTTTTATTACATTGAGATCATGATACCGAACCTTGACAATAATGCATATCATATGCATTCACGTATGCCCCTGAAGTAGGTATTATTGCCTCATACCTATGGATTCTTAATATAAATTGTCCGTTAACTAGTTGGGGTGATCAAAAGAATTTAAGTTAAGCCCCCTGACAGGGTGGTCAACCCAATAGATCTATTAATTGTACTAGTGTTCACCCTTACAAGGTGATTAACAGTTCATGAAATTAGGGAGTTTGGCAATAGCTACTCAATGTCAATAATCATATAATCGGGTCCAACATATCCAAAACAACTTGTGTTCGAGTTTTCAAAGCAAGCATGTATCTCCCTCACGGGGTTTAATAAAACATTTAAATTTGTAAAGGCGGGGCTATGAACTCTCCGTATATAGAAGATGACCGAGCGAGAAATCAACTAAGAGAAGAAGTGTCAACGATTTAGCCGCGACCTATAAGATGTGGCATGACTTAGTATTATAAAGATAATGTTAGCTTTAAAATATGTTGACTTATTCGGAATTACATTAGTTAATAAATAGCCAAACACGCAGGGACTAGATTAGACATTATTGTATAGTTTAGTTGTGTTTGGACTATAAATACCCCCTCCATACTTCCATGGAGGGGTGAGGATTCATTTGTATCATTTTTCATAAGGTGTGTGTGTGTGTGTGTGTGTGTGTGTGTGTGTTCTTTCTCTCTCTAAAACACATACACATCTTTTCCTTTCTCTCTCTATTAATAATATGGCTTACTTCTTATTTAATCCTCCCCGACCTCCAGATCATCTTGTTTAGCTAGTGTTTCTTATTTTGTACAATTGGTATCAAGAGCTAACCGGGGGTATTTTGTATTCGTACGTAAGCTTATTGGTTCGGCTTATTTTTTATATACGGCTTATTTTGAGCTTTTTGAGTCGGCTTATCCTTGCTAATTCATGTTGAAAAAATCACATAGCGTATCTTTTATTCAGTTTTATTTTCTTTTTTTTGTTGCCCATATATACTTACTTTATTAGGCTAATCTTGTTGATGGCTACTATTGTTAATATCATAAGCATAATACCTAGGTTGACTAAGTTATGGTAATACTCATTTGGGTTTTAAAAACGTTTGGTTATTACTTATTTTCGAGGCTTTCTCCGGTGTTAAAAGTGCGTATTTTCAAGCTTTGTATCCATTTTTTTGTTAGCTTATAAGTTGTTTCAAACAGCTTATTTTATGGCTTAAAAGTGGTACAAGTTTTCTTGGCTTAAAAGTTTATCTTCGTGGCTTATTTTTTTTGTACACAGTTTGAAGAAAACAAACAAGGACGATTGTACAAGTTTAGAAGGAACCAAACGACTTCAATAACCGATCTAGACATCTTTTTGTAAAGACCCGAACTAGTCAAAAACTTCATCAACCGAACTAGTCAAAACCTTCATCGTGCCGAACTAGTCACATTTCAAGTTGTACCGATCTAGTTCTTTCTTCAAGTACCGATCTAGACGTTTTACAAAATCAACCGATCTAGAAGTTCCTTAAGGACCCAAACCAGTCACAACTTATGTGAACCGAACTAGTAAAAACCCTTGTGAACCGAACTAAATAAGCAACTCAACAAAACTTACACGTTATAAGTCGTTTTCGGGTTTTTTGGTTTCGAGTGTCAGTTATCTACAGGACTTATAACTTATACCGATGTAATCATGATTCGTTTTCGATCAACGTGGTATATTTTCTTTTCACCGACAACAACCGTAGCATTCCGCTATACATGATTTAAATTCGTTGCATTTTTGGTGAATTTTCAATCGAAGAAGAAAAGGAAAAAAGGGAGGGACGTCTTTTCTTTATATAAATCAAAATTATTTTGAAATTGTCAACTTTAGCCCCTAGATTTCATAACTAATTCACCATTCATCCATTGTTGCATCATTAACCTTCAAGTTGAAACTATTTTACACCGTTAGTCCTTTTTCAACTAAATATCACCGTTAGTCATTTTATGCTCACCGATCATTAACAAAAGCTCACGTACTTCAATTTCAACAACGATTTCATCCACAATTAATTATTGTTTCATGGTTTCTTCTTGATTTTGTAAAATCCCGTGAAAAATTCCATTCTTTTCTCGGTTTTAAATCATAGACTTGTAAAATCCTGTGAACGTTAATTGATTCCAAAAACAACACAACTAACATGATACATAACACTAAAAATGATCTGAATAATATTCACTAAAACAACAAATGGCTAAAGATTCGGATTACGATGTCAAGTGATCACGAAGTTGATTTGGTATTCCTTATTTGAGATTGAAGTTGAGTTTCACGAAGGCGTCTACCTATTTCATCATCGAGACTTCCTTCTATTTTCTACCCCTTTTCTTCAAACCCAATATATCAATTGATGACTTGCTTGAACGTATACAGCTTATGATTAAGACTTGGATTATCTAGTTATTTCATGATGTAAGGAGTTACATTGTAGTGCTCACGGGTTATAGCTATCTGTTGGGAATTATTCATTCCTGACTTAGTACCGATAGTGATAATACTTAGTACCGATAGTTATAGTTAGTACTGACAGTACAAAGTGTTAAGTACTGATCAAATAGTTAGTACCATTAGTAGAAAATAGTTAGTACCATTTAAGAGATATGTATGAGATATTATAGGAAAAGATATGTATTATCTTTTATGCGTTTTGTAAGCCTGTTAAGGTTTATCCTTGGTCTATAAAAGGAACCCTCATGGCATAGTTAGATCAGTTCAATATACATCTCATACAATCATATCTCATAGTTAGTAATCTGTAATCACTTTAACAGATTAATAGAAATCAAAGTTTAGTTTATTCATTGTTCTTCTTAATACTATTGTGTAGATTCCGCATATACAATTAGTATTCATAGTCAGTGTTTCTATATAGTCAATCTGTATTTATACAAGTTGGCTATCACCCTTAGCAGGCTGCAAAGATCTGTTCAGTTTGGGACTCACAAGTAGTATCAGAGCCTGTGAAAAACTCTGAGTAAGAAGAACAAAAACCAGTTATAAATCTCTATCTTACAAAACTAATCATGTCTGGTTCACAAGATGAAATTCCACCACCACCACCACCACCATCATCATCACAAACACCAACACAACAAACTCCTCATACTGTATCAACCATCAAACTTCCTATTCTCAAAAAGGGAGAATACGATATATGGGCCATGAAAATGGAACATTATTTGGCCCATACAGACTATCCAATCTGGGAAGTTATACAAAATGGGAATGGTCCTGTATCAATCACCACAGATACACAAGGTCAAATCAAGGTTCTGCCTCCAAGGACTGCAGAAGAGATCCTAGCCAGAGAAAGAGAAAGAAAAGCTAGGACCACTTTGCTTATGGCTTTACCAGAAGATCATCTTGCTAAATTTCATAAGATGACTGATGCAAAAGAGATGTGGGATGCCATCAAATCCAGATTTGGTGGAAATGACGAATCAAAGAAGATGCAGAAGTATATCTTAAAGCAACAGTTTGAAGGATTCTCTGTATCAAACTCAGAAGGGCTACATAAAGGCTATGATTGGTTCTAAAGTTTTCTGAGTCAATTAGAGATTCATGGGGCAGGTGTATCCACTGAGGATGCAAATCAGAAATTCCTTAGATCTTTAAGAGTCTTTGAGAATGATGTAAAAGGCCATACTGCATCATCCTCTAGCACGCAAAATGTGGCATTTGTCTCTGAGAACACAAGTAGTACTAATGATGTTAGTACCGCTTATAATGTTTCCAATACTTCTGGTCAAAACTCACAGTATGAACAAACTTCATCATACTCCTTACTTGCAAATCAATCCAGTTGCCCTCAATTGGATCATGAGGACTTGGAACAGCTTGATGAATTTGACCTAGAAGAAATGGACTTGAAATAGCAGGTGGCCATGATTTCGATGAGAATGAAAAAGTTCTACAAAAAAACTGGTAGAAAGCTACAATTTGATGCAAAGGAACCAGTTGGTTTTGATAAAACCAAAGTTGAATGCTACAATTGCCACAAGATAGGCCATTTTGCTAGAGAATGTAGAACCAAAGGAAATAAAAAAAGTAGGAGAAAAATGCTTGGAACTCTAGCAATAAGGATGGGAGAAGATCTGGTAAGTAGGAAGACTCTAAAGCATTAGTGACCATTGATGGAGAAGGTGTAGATTAGACCAGTCACTCAAAAGAAGAAGAAGATTATGCTTTGATGGCTTGCAATAGCTCAGGCTCAGACACAGAGGATTATCCACACAGAGCTTTAAAGCACAAAGGGATTATTGATAGTGGATGTTCCAAGCACATGAAAGTTAGATTTTGAGGATGTGTGCTTTGTGAAAGAACTTCAGCAATTTAATCTCTTTTCTGTGTCACATATATGTGACAAGAAGAACAAAGTTCTTTTCACTGACTCTGAATGTCTTGTTTTGTCTCCTGAATTTAAGTTACTTGATGAAAATTAAGTATTACTTAGAATCCCTAGACAAAACAATATGTACAGTTTCAATTTAGAGAACATTGTTCCTACAGGAGGTTTAGCTTGTTTAATTGCAAAGGCCACAATAGATGAATCTAACAAATAACATAGGAGGTTGGGTCATGTTAACTTTAAAAACTTAAACAAACTTGTGAAGGGAAACCTTGTAAGAGGTTTACCTTCAAATATTTTTCAAAATAACCACACTTGTGTTGCTTGTCAGAAAGGAAAGCAACACAAGGCCTCCTGTAAGGCCAAATCCGTAAGCTTTATTAGACACTCCTTACAGCTTCTTCATATGGATTTGTTTGGGCCTACATCTGTAAGGAGCTTAAACCATAAGACTTATTGCCTGGTTATCACTGATGATTTTAGCAGGTTTAGTTGGGTGTTCTTCTTAAGAACTAAGGATGAAACTAGTGGAATCCTTAAGGACTTTATAAGACAAATTGAGAACCGATTAAATAAAAAAGTTAAAACTATAAGATGTGATAATGGTACAAAATTTAAGATCAAGGATTTTATTGAATTCTGTGGGTCAAAGGGGATCAAGAGGGAATACAGTAATGCCAGAACTCCACAACAAAATGGAGTTGCTAAAAGAAAGAATAGGACCCATATTGAGGCTGCTAGAACTATGCTAGCAGATTCATTTTTACCTAACTTTTTGGGCTGAAGCAGTTAGTACTTCTTGTTATGTTCTGAATAGGGTATTAGTGACCAAACCTCAAAATAAGACTCCTTATGAGCTTATTACTGGTAAAATACCAATCA
>BQNB010161317.1:0-14694 GCA_026074375.1 Tanacetum coccineum
TTAATATAACTTAGCTTATTTTCAGTTTTTAAAGTCATTTTACAGCTTTTACTTTCAGCTTTGTAACACTTTCAAGTTTTTTTGCAAATTTGAGGTTTTAAGTCAATTTACAATTCCAAGTATTAAGCATCTTAATTGTGTTGTTTTGTGTTCAAAAAGCTCTCAATACAGCTTATTTATAAGCTGCTCTAATTAAGTAAACTTAAGTAGTTAATTAGTTAAGAAAAGAAAATCAAAATAAAAATCATCACTCAAATATACCACAGCTTATGGATGATAAGCCAGTTCTGGATGGGCTTATGGACACTACTAGCTTGTTTTATACAAGCTAAAGCTTGTAGACTCTTTGTTTAACCCTGTTTTGAGCAAGGGTGTTGTAAGTCTTTATATTTCTTATTTAGCTTATTTACTGTAAAACTACTTATAGTGCTTATTCGTTACTTAAATTTGCTCATTTATGCTTTATCATGATGTTTAGTGCTTATCTTGCTTAGTTGTTAGTTAAAAAATAGTTTGTGTCACTTTCTTAGTTAGTACTGGTGGTATGTTTAGTTAATACTGTTGGATTGATTTAGCTTATTTAAGTGCTTATTCTTGATTGAAATCTGCTTATAAGTGTCTTATTTTGTTATTTGATAATATGTTTTTAATCAGTTTAAAATAAAGATAAAAAAAGAAATATGATTTGTGAAAACTTTAAGGGGTGTTTGGAACAAGCAGTACTAACCCATAGTTAGTACTGCTGGTTCTCTTTTGGGATTTTAAAGCTAGCAGTACTAACTCAAAGCCAGCAGTACTAACTCCAAGTTAGTACTGGTAGTTAAAACTGTTAGTACTGTTGGTTCATTATTGCTTATTAGCTTATTATTTCTGCTTATTTAATTTAAGATTTACTTAACTTTTTAGAGTAGATTAAGACCATTTTCGTTACTGTCTTTAGTAAAGCTTGTTTAAGTTTATTCACCTTTTCATAGTGATTCTAAGAGTTTATCAGTTTGGTAGCTTTAGCTTATTTTGGTCATTCTAGTTTATTCTAGAGTTGCTTATTCTTATGCCTGAGGAGCTTATTAGAGGATAGTTAAATATTCTGTTTTAGCTTAATTCTATTTCTTGTTCATTGTGGTTTTTAGTAAAGCTAGCAGTACTAACTTAAAACTAGCAGTACTAACTCCAAGTTAATACTGATAGTTAATACTGTTAGTACTGTTGTTAGTACTGCTGAGTTTTTCTTGCTTAATTTAGCTTAATTGCTTTTTGAATTTGCTTGTTTAGAGTTTAGTTTAGCTTATTTGATTTGTCTTAAGCTTATTTGAGCTTATTTGTGTCTTAGTATAAAAGTTTTTAGTGTTTTTACCATTCCTAGCCTTTATACCTACTCTAGCTTTTTCTTTTCTTATCTTTTCGTGCATTTGCTCATTAAGTTTCGTTCCTAATCACATCCTTGTCATAATCAAACATCAATTATCAATTCGTCATTCGATTTTCCATTCTAGCCTCGTTGGGACATAACGACCTGGAGACACTCTATACTGCTTCCGGATTCATTGATCTCGCGAATTTTGATCCTTGTTATATATTCATATATGTTTATACCTATTGGTACATAATAAGGGGTGAGTTTGCACGAGTCAACCATTGCCCTAAAAAGCTGTTGATTTCTCCCACTATTGCTAATTCTAATGTTGTTACTCCTACTGCTGCTACTTCTAATGCTGTTACTCCTACTGTTGAGAAGACTAATAATGGCTTCCAAACTGTAGGAAAAAAGAAGAAGAAGGGTAAATCCAATCCTACTACTGGTGGTCCATCGGTAAAACAAATTATTATGAATGAGCCTAAGGCAACTACAAGTGTACAAAAGAAGGGAACTACTAATGTGGGTAATGCATCTAAAGTGTCATTTACATCGAATACCACTATTACTTCTACAAAGGAAGGTAATATTGCTACATCTAATCCTTATTATGCTCTGCAGGATAAAAGTGATGATGATGTTGAAAATGTATATGATGAATCGGCTAACTTATTTCAAAGTACAAAAACCGGTGAAAAAGTTTCCAACTCTATTCACAGCTGCTGTTGGTTAACTTGTTTAGTATGGACTTTTGTTTCTAGTTTCAATTATCTATTGTTTCTAGAATTGTTAGTGTTTATGGCATGTCATAAGCACTAGGTTTAGGAGTTTATCAAGCTACCTGTAGCTTGCTTGAGGTTAATGTGGCATGTCAGTCGCATTCCATCCGTACTCAGTCTTTTTGGTTTTAATATATTTACCAGGGTAACCCTTTACCTAAAAAAATATATGGTGATTGATATGTGATTGAAGAAAGTTTGTAACTATAATCATTTTTGAGTTTGTGTTTTTTTGGGTAACTAGCAACAATAAGACATAGACTTTTGACTTAAATGTTTGTGATACACCCTCTTAATGATCCCATGCCATATCTATACCCTTTATTAACCCGAAGCCTAAACGTTACAACCCAATAAAATGCCTTTTGATAGATTTGACGGGTGCTCACGCCCTATCGGATTTGTTTTGATACTTGTACAAGCTTATGGTATGACACGAAATCATGACTGAGCAAAGAGTGATTTACATACACCACGAGTGTTGAGTGAATTCAAAATCTAAATTTTTTATTCGTGAGGTGCTTACTTATGTTATCTAGTTCAAAAATCGTATGGGTATTGTTAAAAGTTGGCATACAAACTTTCAAATTATGATTGTTCTTTATTCGAGCAATTATATTTTTGTGAATCATGATCGATGTGTTGTTGGAACTATTTTATTCTTAAATACTAAACCTGCTTGAGGGCGAGCAAAACTTAAGTGTGTGGGGAATTTGATAACGCTCAAATTGAGTATATTTTTTGGAGCGTATTTGTGATTTTATATAAGTTATTTGGCTAATTTATGAACTTTTATTACTAATATTATGCAAAGAGAAGTTTGTGTGTTCATAGTTAGCCAAGACGGAAAAGAACAAGAAAAGAAGGAAAACGTAAAGATACGTGTTCTTGAAGAATTCTCGCCAAGTAAAGACGAGTTAAAGGACTAATCCCGACCTAGGGATAAGTGTTTTGATGAAATATAAGTTATATAAGTCAACCATACCAAGAGGGAAGAAATCAGGAAGAAGAGATCAACAAAAATGCAAAATATAGGTTTAGACGTGAAGAGAAGCCTTAAGGCTCGCGGAGAAGCCTCGTAGGTAAAATGATGCAAAGGAGCCGCCCGACACAAGATCTAGCCGCCCGGCAAGAATAAATTTCAATTATGGATGTGTTCATGACTAATAATCAATGGAGGTCGATCATTTCCCTCCATAACACCTCCAGCAACGTTTTCTTAGCCAAGAAGAATGTATCTAGCCTATAAAAGAACTACGAGGGTGATGTTTCATTGTGTGGTGTATATTTTTTTAATAATATAAGTTTTTAAATTTATATTTTACACCGACTTAACATAAAACAACACTTTAAACGGGCATGTACCCCATCGGTTGGTAGATTCAGGTAAGTAGGGTGTCGAACACTTGAAGCGAGGTTAAATCTCTCAATTTATTAATATTTTGGTTAATTCTAATCTAAGTCAAACCTATGCTAATCCTATGTTAGTTCTAATTCTAATTCTAATAGGTAAAAGGGGGGTTTCAGTTTGAGAGACTGGCACGGGTTTGGTGGTGACTACAATCAATTCAAGACACACAAACAAATTAACAGAAGATAAAAGAGCAGTCAAGTAATATAATAGAAAACTATATTAGCCATCATAATCTGTATTAGGAATTGTTTGAATTACTCAGTACATGATTAGTTATCTCGAAGTGGTATATCATTCTTAAACTTAAGCGGGACTTCATCCTAAGACCTAGACACATTAATTCTATCACAATTAAAGCATCCACATAAAGCATCCTATTTGCTGATTATAATCTACCTTAGGGATTAAAGCAATGGTGATCTTGTTAAACCCTAGCTCATAGAGAACTTAAACCCACTTACCACTTAATGCAATTTATACTCTAGTAAGTCCACTTTGTCCAACTTATCCAATGAATCAGAACGTTAGTTGTTGAATTATCTAGTTCAACGCTGCTAGACAACGTTGTTTAATAAACCAAAGGCGAATCTAAATCATTAAGCCAGAAGCGTAATCTTAGCAACGATTTAGCAGTACAATATTTGTGATCCTATATTCTAGATGTATAAGTTACTATATGAGACCATCTCCCGGACATCTAGATTACTTGGTCCCGTATCCACTAGATCCAGTTGAATGACGGTCGTATAAAAAGCAACGTAAACAGTATAAATTGAATAAACATAAAACAACATACAATTAAAATCAAGCATCGAGATATAAACAAAACCACATTCAATCTTCATAATAATTGGGCTAATACCCAAGGTATAGCCTACAAACATCATAATTAATACAAGAGTAATGGCTCAGCCAAGGTAAACTAACCGAGTTAACGAATGATACAAAAAACTGAACAATTATAAAAGTATAAGAAGTTATACGTTGTCTCCTATGGATTGGAATGCGTTGCAAGACCTCTTCTGCTCTTTTTCTCCTTTAAAATCTTCTTTTGTGGTTTAGGTATCGAGAATATGATTTAGCACACCTAAAACTTGTTTTTGAGTTTTGTATTTATAGCGTTTGGAGTCGGTGTCGATACGGCGTATCTAATGTATTGGATACGATGTATTGTGGTTTCTTGGAGTAGGGACCACGTTTGATATCTTCCAGAATATTCACCTTCTATATCTCCAATACTGTATATTGGTCTTTTGGATACAGCGTATTGATCTTGTTTCCTTTGTGGTCTTTGGTGAGTGCAGGCACGGATACGTCGTATCTTCCTTGGAAGGATCACATAATGGTTGTCAGAACAGTCATCTTCAAAATATCTTCGTTTAAGCTCCAGAATGCGCGCCTTTTGCTAATATTTACCAAGTACTTCATAATTACTCCAATTCTCAAATACAAACGATTAAGTAACAATTCTTTGCAATAATTATACAAAATGGGTTAATTGCATGGGATAAATGATGCTATAAAATAGACGTTATTTGATGTTATCAGAGGGTCTTAAAAACCTAAATAACCATTGCTCAAACCCTTAACAAACAAAGGATTAAAGAAACCCAAATATTCTCCTAAAAGGCTAAGAACACCTCTGCTAATTCAGTAAAAAGCAAGAACGTGGGTTTAAAATTTTTGGTTGCACGTTTTATTGGATTTGTGTTGGTGATTCTTTAATTGGCAGCACTTTTGGATTGCTCTAAAAATCCAAGTTTTAAGATTCTTTTAAATCAACCAGAGAGGTAAAATCTATTAGGATTTTAAAAGAACATTCTTACTTTTATGTTATGGATACTGTTCTTGAATTATGTTTGATAGTTGAAATGAATATGGAGTAGTTTTGTTATACTTATGCCAAATGAAATAAATTTGATTATGAGTGTTTGGTTATCATTGTATGAATGATTTTATGTATTGTCTTGTGGTTTGTTAGAATTTAAAACTTGTCTAATTGATGTTATGATGAAACTTAAACGGATTTATAGGCCGAAAGGATTTCTGGTGATGTTCTCATTCTCCCAAAATTAGTGCACGAATTAGTAAGTGTTTCTGATACTTGGCAACTATCAAATTAACACGTTAAAAAGACTTGTAATGATTTAAACTCGAGTATAGGCCAAAAGGGCTCATTTAAACAACTTGATATATGCATTGTTTTCTAGCAAATGGATTAAAAGTGGCGTAGGTTTGAATGTGTTTCTAAGTACGAAAAGATTTCACTTACCAACCTAAGATATATATTGTTTTTGTGAAATACACCATGGATCAAAACCCGTATCAAAATAGTTTTTGAGTCATACAATCATGTTTAACCAAACGAATCAAACACTCATGTCAATGAAATGGATTTTTAGCACAAGTATTATTTTAAGAATGAATGAATTTAGTTTGAATTGTTTTCCAAATTGTGAAGTAATAGGGATCGTGACAACCTACTTGCTTGTTTCGTTACTATATTATTATTATTACCAAGTCCCGTGGAACGAACCACAACTTAACCAACTTTACTAGGATTTGAATGATATATACTTGCTCGTATGCCATTTCTGTAGAATTATAATCATGAAAATAAATTAAAACTTGCAACCCGCTAACCAAAGCTTCAAATGCAGGAGTTTGAACCCTACATAACACTTTTTTTATGGAGGGGTGGTATTCTTTATTTTTAATCATATCTTTTACCGTGAAAAAACAGTCCAAATGACCAAAACTAATAAAATTGCAAATATATGCTTGTTTTGTGTTTGTGTATGTGCAGGTACGGATATCAAGAAAAGGACAAAAATAAAGAAAAAAAATCCGGACAAAACCGAGCACGGGATTGGAAAGGGTGCAAAAAGTCAATGTCATAAGATCCAGAAGTCAAAAAAATTCAAGCCAACGAATTCATAAATCTATACCGAGCCCAGGATTAAAAAGACCACGAGATACAGGCCTACGTGCCTCACTATCTTAAAGGGTCGGGCCCGTCAACCACTTTATCTATGGACGGACGACCCATTTATTATCATTATTATTTACAGCCAAATTGAAGTGTAGCTGAGCCCAAGAAACATAAACCAAATGCAGGCCCCAGACTTGATGAAAGAAACGCAATAATATGCACCATTTTCCGAAAGTTAAAGCTCTGCCCAATTCAAAATAAAAAGCTAAGGCCCATATCTATGACTTGCTTTACTGTAGACCCATCATGGAAAAAAGAAGATAGCAACAGCAAACGAAAAAGATAACTTATCTTCATTTTTTATTTTTTTTTCTTTACTTTTGTTATTTTCTGTTTCGTTGATTTTTTTTTATTATTCGAGTAAGTAGAAGCACAGATCGGATAATGATAACTTTATATCATATCATTTTTATATTTTGTTTAGGTTGGAGTCTTGATTTGTTAGGAAGCATGCGTGGGAAGGTGCATGACGGCGTAAGCGAGGATGTTGCGGAGGATGTGCCAGTGCTGATGATGGGTGAGGTGTCATGTATTATATTTGTGAGGTGACATGTACTTGTAGGCAACAGTTGTAGCAGATAATCAACACACAGTAATACAGATGATCGATATGTTCATAGTGGCTGAATCAGTTGGGATATTATTCTGTGGAGAAATGATGATATCATTCTAGTTAGGTGGAATGGCGGTTCGGATATCGAGTATTGATTGGCTTCGACTTGGTAGTTTTTTGGTTAGTAGCATTATTTACGTTTGGAGATTGGGATTTGGATTCGTTTGGTTTTATTTCGCACTTTGGAGTATGTGTTCATATCTATTGTCTCCGGGTCAAGCCGAGCTAATTCCGGGTTTCATCTCTTTCTTATCTCTTTTATTTTTTTATTTTATGCTTATCATCATTTTTAGCTTAGTCATTATTATTGTTTTTTTCAATTAATTAGTGTAGATTTAATTATTTATTTTATAAAAGGTTTGCTTATTCTTTATTTACCATGTGTAGTGAGTAGTTTAACTTGTGTTTGCCAAGTGATTAGTGATTTGGAATTTTAGTGCGATTTTAAAAAAAAGGTTTAAAAAAAATTAATAGTCAATTTACATACCGTCATTTACTTTTAATGCAATTTAAATACTTGTCATTTATTTTAAAAAGCATTTTACTTACTTGTCATTTAATTTCTTGTAATTAGTTTTCTAAGGATTTTTATTCGTTAAACCTAAGCCCGCACTTAAGGAACAGTTCACTTCACTTAGCAAGCATATTTGTCATTTATATCAATTTTAGTATAATCTTTTAGTTTTTAATCTTAGAATTAATATTAGTATAATTTTTAGTATATAAAAACAGTTTAAAACCAAAACCAAAATATTTGTCATTCAAGCACCAAACGAAACATTCTCATGAATTTTAATTCATCTCTCGCCGTGGAAACGACACTCGGAAGATAGACTATTATTATTCCTAAAATAATTGTCTTATCTGACGGGATATACTCTATATTACTACGACACGCGTTTGACGTTTATCACTTACTTTAGCTTAAAAGCCACGTAATGACTTAAACACCAAAGTACAGGCATGTTGACAGAATAGAGCACATTTTCTCGCATTAATTTGTATATTTATTAGAATACTATCTAGTTGATCTATTTTTCTCATCAAATTATGTTTGGCAGCTCATTCTTATAGCACATTGTCTAGAACTATGTTTACCAGCCAAATATATTGATGTGTCGTTGTGTGGTGTATATTTTAGTGTTTCAAGTTTTAAATTTATATTTTGCCGACTAAACCAAAAACAACACTTTAACGGGCAGTGTACCCGATCGATAGTAGTTTCGTGGTAAGTAGGGTGTCAAACACTTGAAGCGAGGTTAAATCTATCAATTTAATTAATATCTTGGTTATCTAATCTATGTTAATTCTATTCTATTCTAAACCTATGTCAGTCTAAATCCTAATTCTAATAGGAAAGGAGGATTTTCAGCTTGAGAGACTGGCATGGTTTGGTTGGTGACTACAATCAATTCAGGGCACTTTAACCCACGCAAGCTAATAAGCAAAAGATAAAAAAGCGGTCAAGCCAAATATAAGAAAACTATATTAACCATTATTAATCCGATTGGAAAGTTGGTTTGTTTATTAAGTGCAATGATTTCTTCTCTCGAGGTGGCATATCATTCTTATATAGACTTAGTAGGCGTTACACAACAATCATCCCTAAACCTAGACTGACATTAATTCGCATAATTAAAGTATCCGCAAAAGGCAGATCCTTATTGCTGATTATAATCTATCTTCAGAGGGATTCAAGCAATTGTGATCTGTTAAACCCTAGCTCATAGATTACAAATTTACCATTTTAAAATTTAAAATAATTTAATACAACCCACATTAATAATATTATTATAAAAAAAACACCCCACTTAAAAAATAACCAAAATACATATAAAAAAACTTAAAACACATCTGATATAACATACTTAAAACAAAAAATACAAAACCGACTTACCCTTAACCCGCTTAAATGGAAATATTATACACAAGTAGTCCACTTCCACACATTGTCCAACTATCCAATGGAATTTAACTTTACTTGTTAATTATCTAAGGTCACCAGCAAGTCAAGCGGGATCAATAAACCATTTGCATATCCAATTAACTAGTTAAGCCTGAACATATCCTTAGACACAGACTTCGAAGGACATTATTTTTGTGATCCCTATTGTTCTAGATGTATAAATTACATATGGAAGAGCTATCCTGAAACTCTAGATCTACTTATTTCCGTATCACTAGATTCCAGTTGAATGATAGGTCGGCTATAACAAAAGTGCGAAAACAATTAAAAATTGATAAACATAAACAAAGCATTCAACGATAACAGCAAGAAATCAGAGATAAACAAATACCAAACATTCAGATCTTCATTAATAATGGCTAATTACCCCGAATGGTATTAAGCCTTTAAATTTCATAAAAAAATACAAGAGTAATTATTTAAAGCCAAGGTAAACTAAACCGAGTTCAACGAATGAAACCAAAAACTGAACGATTACTAAAGTAAAATGGAATTACAACGATATCTCATATGGAAATGATAACGTTGCGGTGACCTCAATCCGTAGCTCTTTTATCTCCTATGAAAATCGACTTTGTAGTTTTAGGTATCGAGAATCATGGATTTAGCACCCTTTAAAACTCATATTTTGAGTTTTCTATTATATAAGAGTATGAAAGTCGGTTTTCGGATACGACGAAATAAACGGGCGTATTCAAGGATTGGATATTGCAATATTGGTGTTTCCTTAGAGTAGGGCCTAAAACCTTGATAATCTCCAGAATATATTCATTCCATATTTTGAATACGGCGTATTTGGTCTTTCTGGATACGGTGTGTTGAGTTTTATCCTTCTTTGTTATTTGATGAGTGTAGGCACAGATACGCTGTATCTTCCTTGATAGATACGGTGTATTAGTCTTCAGAATAGTAATCTTTAAAATATCTTTATTTAAGCTCCAGAATGTGCGCCTTTTGCTAACTTTTCAACCAATTACTTCTAATTACATTACTGCAATTCTTTAAATATTAAAGGTTAAGTAACAATTCTTTGCAATAATTATACAAAATGGGTAATAACATGGGATAAATGATGGTATAAAATAGACCTTATTTGATGTCATCAAATATCCCCCCACTTGAATCCTACTTGTCCTCAAGTTGCCTTTAGAAGTTTATATAAAACGCATCCCTAAGGATATTTTTCGTTAAAAAGCACGTATTTTGATCTATTTGTCAAGTACACAACCAAACACACCTCATGAAATAGGAAGATGAAAACACTTAAATCACTCAATCTTAATCTATTTGGTAACATGTAACCTAAATTGCTTCAAATTGCTACAGTCTTGACGATTATTATATCATAAAGCTTTGGCAAAGATATCCCATCTCCACCCTAAAGTCCAAGTGTAGTAACAAGTTTATAAAGGTAAATATGGGTTTTTTGTAATGGTAAAGGAGTACGTTGATATTCTATCTACAATCTTTCAATTCACAAAACAAAACAAACAATTCCACTTTCACTCAAAATGTACCACTTCGAAGCCAGAAATGACCCACTTCCAAACAAGGCAACAGGCTGAAGCACACAATACATGATGATGGCCGTAACGACAGCAATAGATATGTGAGTTTCGATCCAACATCCTCATTTTGAATTTAACCAACGGTTAGAATGTAAGAATGATATAAGGTAGGAACCTCAAACTTATTTCTCATTCACTAGAAATTCGTAAACCAAAAGAGGCAAAGCAAAGACAAATAATGCAATATACATGGGGCCGTGAGTAAGAAAACGATGGTAAAGTCAATGCACGTTCGAATCAGGAACAGTCCTCGTCTCGCGTAAAAACCAGCGTGCTAATCCATACTGTGAGAGGAGAAGAAATTGTTGTTAATAAAAAATCAAGAAACAAATAGATTAAGACTAAAATATCAAGTTGCCTAAACAACTTTTTTTCATTTTTTTTCCATTTCCCCCGGACCATGTTACCGATGAAAAAGATACAACAAATAACAAACGTCCTTGATCAAGATAAAAAAAAAACAACAATACCTAAGTTGGTGTTTTTCCCCTGGTTAAACGGTCAACTTCCTACAAACTATGATTCCCCAAGAGCATTTACATTACTCTACAAAGGCAAGTGGCGATAAATCTTCCCCCCTTTTGTACAATAACTCTACATCGTTGATTTTTTTTTAGACTTATATCAAAAACACGAATAATCGATTCCTTTCCTTCCGTGTAATTCCTCCCTTGTAATGCTCTTTGCGAAACGATTAAATCATCAAAAAAACTTAAACAAACAAACTTTTTCCTTCTCCTTTCTCATCCTACTTTTTTTTATGTTGTATTTTTCATTATTTAAATTTTATTTTTTTTTTTTATTTTTTTTTTTTTTTTTTTTTTTTTTTTTTTTATTTTATTTTTTTTTATGGTTTTTTTTTTTTTTTTTATTTTTTTTTTTTTTTTTTTTTTTTTTCGATTTTTTTTTTTTTTTTATTTGCTAACTATACTTCAAAACCTCAGTGTTAGTTTCAAAACATCCACACACAACACACCATTTTTCACACGATCATAATAATCCGGGGATAATTCTTTTCTTCTTTTCCGTTAGTTCCTCCTTTTCCTTCGTTTCTTTCAGACTCAAAAGACCATTAATTGTGACGGTAAAGTAAAATCACATGATTTTTGGACTACTAATATACATTCCCATTTGCAATGTGCAAATTTCCAGACCACAAATAAGACCAAAGAAAGAAAATGACACAAAAGATAGAAGACTCGGAAAATACAAACTTTAACACTTTAAGGCAACTAGCAACTGTAAAAATTAAACACTTAAATCTAACAGGGTTGGGTTCAGGTTAAGGGTGTAAACGAAACAAATAGTAAGTTGGTGTAATTTCCATAAAAAAGGATTGGCTCTACGGGTTTTTCTAATGGATCTTCAGTTTAAAGATAAGAGTGGAAAAGGGTTTAAACAGGAGTTTAACTAACCAGTGTAGTTAGTTAATAAGCAACATGAAATGCGATTTAGGTGTTAATCCTAAAATTTTACCAATTTAAACAAGTTACTCCAATTAAATCCATAATACTCATTATTGTGGTCTCGAATAGATATACCAAGCCATGTTTTAAAGTCTACAACATCACCAGCACACTCATATTTTGTGGAATATAGGTAAACATTTGGAAACATAAAGGTTAAATCCTCACAATATCTAACAAGGGTTGTTGTGTGCGGGTTATGTAACATGTAATTTCACAAAAGTATGCTTGAAAAAAAAAATTTGAGCATCAATTTAAAGGCATTTAGTGTGAAAATAATACAAGAACAACATTCAAATCTCCACCCCCCACTATGAATTAATAACAACTCCTCGTTGTATAAATAAAAACAATAAAATAAAATAATACAGGAATTTAAAAAGAATTAGAATGAGAAAATCCCCTGATATTTGCTCGGTAGATTCTCCCAGTTTTGTTTATGAGCAAGATTGTGTGCTGGAAAAGCGTCTGAATCCTAGCACGAATAGCACACACATAGAATTCCAGAAAATATGCATTCCACCAACTTCGTCGATATTTCTTTCTTCTCAGGTCCTGAATATAATATTGGGAAAAACAAGTGCATTACCTATCTGGTACCGTACGGTTAAATAACTAACTAAACAAACTAATTACGGGTCAGTCTGGTGGATACGGGGTATCAGGTTAGTGAATACGCCGTATTCCAAATCTACAATAATGTTTTTAAAGTGCAATAAAAAAAGACTGATAACATCCAGACGATCAATACGCCGTATGGTATGGAGCGGATACGCCGTATTGATGTCTGGGAAAACATATACGATAAAATTAAATAACAATTCGGGTTGTCTCCTGGGAAGCACTTTTGTTTACAGCGAAGTCTTTAAGTTAGACTTTTCTTCAGCTTCTCCACATTTGAAATCATCTCTCTTTCCATACTTGCATTTAGTGTGAATATCCTATTTGGTTTCGTAACATATTCATGAACTATGGTGCTGAACTTACTGCCAGGCTTGATTCTATCACATACAAACAAACCAAAACGTCATACCATGATATATACGCAAAAATATAAGAACCTGTTTAATAGTTAGATACATCACGGCATGAATAATAAATGTACAAATAGATATAAACAAAAGGTAGGGATAGGAGGGATCACGGGTCTGGCTGATGTGGGTCCTGCTATGCTGGGGAGGTGCTAGCACCGTCAGTACTCTGCCTAGTACGTCTCTAGAATGCTAAAGGTGAGCTCCCTCAGAAAGTCCCATCAAATGCCTGGTATGTCAGCCCACTAGCATCCATCAACTGTGCCATACACGAAATCATCCATGTGGAGAATCTCCCCTGGTCGATCATCGATCTCTCTACAAGTCCACGTAATCTCCTTACATCTCTATGCAGTCCCTGCACATCCTCCTCTAGTCTCCCTAATCTCTAAGGTATAGTCCTAGCAGTAGCTGGAAGTGGTGGTGGTGGCTGCTAAGGTGCCTGCATGAGTGCCAGAATAGCCTGGTCACCCTCATCAGCAGCAGGAGCATCCTCAGCGAGTGCAGAGGCACCAACCGCAGCATCTGGCTGCCTCTCTTGTCACATGGCCACCCAGGCCCAAGTATCATCAAACTGTGCACAAATTTGTAGTCTCACTAGCTCGGCCATATCAATAATCGGAAGCTCAGGGGAAATAACTGTCAATCCTTCGAGTATCTCTGCAGTCAAAAGTCCAAAATGCTCAGCCAATTGAGCTACAAATTGCCTTTCAGAAATATGAGCCCCGCTCTTCCTCTCAGCAACAAACCTCCTCAGATGTCAGGCTAGCAAGTAAGGGATGTTGAAGGATCCAACATTCAGCCCTCTCAAGTAAAACAAATCAGTCACAGTCACCTTTTTAGGTGCCTGACGCCTCCTAGTAATATTATGTGCCATCATCCTATGACAAAGTCTCAATACCAGATCCCTAATCAAAGTGTAGGAAGGGGGAGGTCCCAAGAAATCTTCGTCAGTAGAAATACTCCTCCAATAATCATGTAGATCCCCCTTCTCGGGGATCATCCTCTCACTCTCACTCCAGTATCTAGCAAACTTGGGGGACTCCATCTCTTCCTCGGTATGTAATCCCAAGGCCTGAATAAACTGCCTCCAGCTCAATCGTCTCCTGGATCAGCCAAACTAAAACTGAATAGTATCGGGAGCATCCAAATCAATCAATACCTCACCAAATCTAAGCGTGCTAAAGAACTTCATAATAAGCTCCCTAACCAGAGGTCCCCTAGTACCAAATAGCCTCCCCTAAGCCTGACTAGTAAATATAACTACACCGGCATCATCATGGTGCTCCATCCTCATACTAGTAAACAAACCATCCCTCATAAGCTCAAGCATCCCCTGAAAATCCACAACCTGAACCATGTGTATCTTATGACCGTAAATCCTCTCTAACCTCTCCTCGAAGTCAGCAATATCCTCATTAGTATATTCAAGACCATGGTACCTAAGAAATGGGTGTCTCTGCTCACGTGGTGGTAAGAGTGCCATAACTACAAAATTAACGACAAAAAGC
>BQNB010161319.1:0-12025 GCA_026074375.1 Tanacetum coccineum
TTATAAAAAGCTACATGAATAACCGCATAGTGGTGGAAATTTTTAGCGGTAACTAGTTTTAGTGTAAAAATAAGTTGATGGGTTATAAATAAAAAATAATAAAAGTTTGATGGTTTGGATATTAAACATAATCTTTTGAAACCCGGTTCGACCCAGCCGGTTCAACCGGTTCTGATAGAAAAAATAGGTCAAATTAAACTATTTTTGATACTTTTCGAAATCCGATTAGACCCGCCGGTTCAACTTGTTTCAATCAATAACCATGAGTTATTAGCAAATGCTACTTGACTTTGATTCAGTCAAGCAACACGCAATATCCTATCTCATCTATTCTTTTTTTCAAATACCAAAATGGCCTAGCACATTTACACATGCCAAACAATCTATTCTTTTTTTTTATTAACTAAACTGTTTGAAAATTCAAAATATTTCGAGTTTGAAAATTTTCAAATTTGAAAAGTTTTTCACTTTTTAAAAGTAAAGATTTTTATACATTAAAAGTTTAAAATATTGTTTGATCTCCGACATAATATTCCTTCTCCACGGGCTTTTGTTCCAAAACAAATCAAGAAATAATCATAACTAAAATTCATAGACTTTTAAAAAGTTGACTAAAACTCAAAGTTCCAAATTTGAATTTTGAATTCCATATAATTTCTTGTTCTCACATTTTCCATTGTAAAAGTACGTTTGATTTATCACAATTTAAAAAAAAAACCACTTTTCAAAACCATTTACCAGAAACCATCTAAAACAAAATCACTAAACAAAACAACAAATAAAATTTGTTCAGATTCTGGCATCTTTATTGCAGTATAACGCTGAACAAACCAAATCTTAAAATGCAACAAATTTATAAAAGAACATCATAACAAACTCAAAATACACAAATTTACATATACTTACAAATTATCAAGATCAAACCACAACACAAGGATTTATAGTGGTTCGGTAACGAAGCTCCTCTTCGCCTTACTCCACTCCTCGAGTACCCAACTCGAGAGTTCTCTTCACTATGTCAACAAACTCCCTTTAGGCAGAGAAAATCAACAAACTCCCTTTTGGCTTGACTTTTGACTTTGCCCTTTCCACTCCGTGCTTGGATTTATTTGTTTTTGGCTTTCTTTTTGCTCTTTTTTGAATATTCGTATCCTGCACAATACAAAAGCAAAACATACAAATACAATGTATTTTTGGTACGTTTTTAGTCATTTAGGTTCGCTGAATAGGTCAGAATGCTTTTTATAAATCTCAAATCTACAAATAAAATCAATAGATCTATAAAAAATAACTTTCAAAACTTGATTAATAATCTTAGACCTATCAAACACAAAAAATACCTCAAAACTTGGTGGTCCTTGGTCTCGGTGGCAGTGGTTCTATGGTTTCGATGCCATTGAGATACGGTGGTGAGGTGCGGCGGTGCTGAGATACGACAGCGGCAGTAGCAATCCGGTGTGGCGGCGGCAACCATTTCCGGTGAGTCAGCGAGTAACTTTTCCAGTGAGTCAGCGAGTTTGTCTCCGGCGTAGGATGTTTCTGGTGAACCTTTTTCTGGCGAGTATGATTTTTTCGGCGAAGTATGCGGCTGGTAAAAAAACGCAAAAAAATATTAGTAAGAACTTAGATCTACATTTAAAAACTATGAATCTAAAAAACAATAGATCAAGATATAAAAACTATAGATCTATAAAAATATCCTAAAAAATATATATAACCATAAATAAATCTAAGTTAAAGCCCTCAATACTTGGTAAATAATAGATCTATTAAAAAGTAAGAGAAAACCTCATACCGTTTATGGTGGTCGCGTGGTGATGGTCAGGTCGTGGTGGTGGTGATCGGCTAGGGGTGGTGGTCAGCTCTTGTGCATAGTGGTGGTGGTCGGTTGGGGGTGGTGGTTGGATATTGGAGAGGTTTTATTTTTTAAGAGAGAAGTTTGGTGTGTGTTTTTAGAGAGAGAGAGAGTTGGATGAGAATGAATGAGTTGTCAATTTTTGGGTTTTTTAGATGCATTAGGCTCGGGTTTTTCAACATTTCCCTAAATACATATTCCAACCGTGTTTTCAACTTCCTACATTTTCAATAACTTTAACATTATGACATTGTGGCATGCGTATAGAGATTCAACATTATAGTTTTCTTATATAGTTTCAACATTGCCTAAAATAGTGATTTTCAACTTTTAACTTTCAATTGTTGAAAATTCAAGAAATGAGCAAATCTCCTTTATAAGGAGTATATATACGAGATGATGTTATCGCATAGCGAGGGTGACGTGTATTAGCGTTAACTTGTATAGGCGTATTTATTGGTCGAGTGAGTGAAGTGAAGAATGTTTGTGTGGGTAACAATGTATCTAATAATTAATAGATTATATTTATTTTTGTGAGTCAGTATATTTGTAATCTAACATAACAATTTATTTATGTTTTTAGAATTTTAAGCTTTGAACAGTGTTGTTTTAAAGATAAAGAAATGTAACATGGTTTATGCATTTACTTAAAAGTAATATGGTCGGCTTTTGAGTTTAGTTTTAAAAGATGTTTGGCTAAGTTTTATTGTGTGTCTTAAAAACATATGTCCTAAAAGTAATTCGAAAAGGCTAAACAAAACTCAAAAATGTTAGACTTCCCAAGTTCCGTTGATTTAAAATCAACGGTTCAATTCAATGTATACCCTTCAATTACTTTTTAAAAGTTGATTTCTGGATAACATAATGCTACTTTTATCAGTCATCGAAAAACACTCTCTTTCTCACATTGAACACTTCAACGTCACAACAGTTTTCTCTCTCCACGGTTTTACCCTTACTCTCTTTCACAATTCACGCTTATCAGTCACACCACCCTCACCGATCAAACTATTTTTTTATTAATTACAACCTAAAATTTTTGGTCATAAAATAAAAACGTTACATTCGGAATTAAAAACGTAAACACTACATAGATAAATAAAAAACGTAAACTAAAATGTCAAGTTCCACCTCACCTTGATCACCCGCTTCAACTCTTCATCAGTAGTCGACTAATATACTGCTTTGTCTTTTTGACGTTGATCCATTTGTCGGATTTTCAGCTCTTTAGCCTTGAGTTCCAGCTCCAACTTTTTCATCTGGGATAACTTTGTCATGTTCTTACCCTTTTGGACGTTGTACGAGTCGTTGGCCATTGCACACTCGTTGATCATCAACTTGGCCAATGCTTCCACATCGACGGCAGCTGCTGAAGATGTCGACGACATCGCCGCTTTCCCTTTCCTCTTTGCTTGGTTCATGCCCATGGGACAACTTTGACGAACTTCCGACACTTCATCTTCCTCGTCCATAGCCATGCTATTCAAATTGAAATTGCCCTCTCTTGAATCTCTGGTGTTGAACGAATTACCGCCGCTCGACTTGTATCTCTTGCTCTTGTGCTCGTCCCTTTATGCTATAAATTCTGGAACTTCCTGTCGACTTCATTTATCACAATGTTTTAATACCTCCTAACAATGAAGAAGTGTAAACGGAATTCCATACTCAACTTGATATTATGTTTATGCCTTTTTGAAAATAATGCTCGTCGTTGGCTCCACTATTGTACGTTCGAAAGACGTTATCGTACACACCACAAAAACTAGCAACTTTCGGACACACGGTCTTTCATTTGTCGTTAATCAAATCGTATGCCTGACTGCGGTGATAGGGTAGGTCGCGTGCATGTGGTTCACGATATCAACCCAAAACTCCTTACTATTTCTCGTATCACCCGCAACGCTATCTTCGGATATACGAACCCATGATCTGCACAATGCAACCTCTTCCTCAGTGGTCCATGGAACACAACGTAGTTCCTCGGCTTTTCGGTTCGTCTTCTACCCCGAGGCCGGTTGGCGTCTTCGGTTCGTCTTATTCTTCGGGGTCGGGAGACTCCTCCTCACGATAGGACTCCGAAAACTGAAGGGGGTACACTGTTTCCATGTTATCTAAACTAAAGTATATAATGTGAAGTTGTGTTTAAAAATGTTATAAGTTTAAAAAGTATTTATAGCTAAATAAAATGGTAGCAAGGAAAATTTATTTTTTTATATGAAAAAAAATATTCGTTGGATTGTTTTGGTTGGAGGGGGGGGCACTTGTTCACATTGCCCGAAAAGCGCCTGGCTCACCGTTGTGACTTTTGGGGTCAGTCATGCGTGAGAGGGGAAGGGTGTAGGGGGGTGACGCGTGACAGTGGCCTCAACGGTGAGGGCTCACGGCTCCAATACGGGTAGCCAAACAAAAGTGTTGATAAATTAATAAAACCCAAGACTTACATATAATCTGTCCTTTTTTTACTTCTTTCAACTCCAATAGAACAATAGAAAGTTATATAGTCAATGTGGTGTGTTGGTTTACTAATGCCTATTGGCAGGTAATAGCTGAAGTGTGTTTACTAATCGACTGTTGTAACATCAGACTTTCAAAAGACGAAATATCAGGACATACATGATAGATGAAAAAAAAAAGTTTATGCCCATTATTGCATGTGTCACCTTTTACTTGGTCAACTAATTAATTTTCAACAAACATCATCACAAATCAATTACCTTAAATACAATGGAGATTACATATATATTGAATTAATAGATCTTTCAACAAAGTTGGTCACTACCGTCATAACTGAACCATCCAAATATGAAACCCACTAGATTCTCTTGATACAAGGTTGTATATACAATTTACATATATTGAACCAAAATAGATACCTGAATCAAAAATTACACTTTGGTTGTAATTCCAATTGAAGCCCTTTGAGGGTTGTTCACCAAGATGATCCTTTCACTTCACACAGGCAAGCAGACACTCTTTGTTGAATTAGACATTGTTACAAGTTATAACAAATCTCATACATAAGCACCATAACTAGAAAAAGAGCTCATAACACCGTGTATTCTATCAGAAGATAGCTTTAGCTATACAATGATCAATATAAGCTATTAATCTAGAAATAAGTGTTATTTTCCAAGGATTCCCACTCACAATACCACAGTTTAGTGTTTCATCTTCCTAACGTTGAGAGGCCCGTGAACCGTTCCAATAAGTCACTTATTGTTCATTTTCAACATGCACTAGCAAGAGTACTTTTCATCAGGAATTGTAAACTGGTATAGCGATTATAATCTTGATTATTACAACTCAAGCTTTTTTCCATTTACTTAGCAATTTCTACGTAATTTTAGCTCATTTGACTAATTGGCCCCCCTCCACTAGAATGATCATTCTACATGGAATTATGGAAAAAACATATCTTCCTTCTTGCTCTTGTTCAATTAAAAAACAAAAGTGAGCTTGGAACGAATATGATAGTTTTTTCAAAGCCTAAAGTGAAAATTCATGGGATAAACTCAAGAGTTCTGCCGTTGCATTGTAGGCCCCTTGTAGAAATTCAAGTTCCTAAATTCGCTTCTAAAAGACGGACAACATTTATCCGAACCTCCAAGTGAACAATAAAATACCCTAGAAGTGCACGCGGTTAATGCTACGAACCTGTTTCTGAATAAGCAAAAAATGCTTCTACCAACAACGAAATTATTCTCACTAATCAGCAGCAACAGATATATACCTAAATTAACCTTGCATATCAATTATAATTAAAATTAGTCGAGTAGAATTACTATCTACGTGACAGCATCTATGTGTAGTTACTAGAAAAGGTTGATAACTTCATAATTACTATAACTAAGCATAAACAAGGTCTCATTCTCCCTCTAAAAACTCAAGCATAAGTTTTATGCGAATCATCAAAAGTTTTGAGTACCGATTGTCGATGCATGTAAGAATACGCTTCTTAGATGACTCATTTTCTGGTATCAAGTTATCTATCTATCTCTCTATCTCTCTAGTCATCAGGTTTCATTCTCTCACTAAAAAGCGTCATTTCAGCATGTCAAGCGAAATTAGCAACCATTGCTTCTGCTAGTTAATGTAACATGATGAATATTTAAGCATGATCACCTAAGCTTCTCAAATATCACCAATTTGAGACCCGAATCATAGAAACCTTCAAAAGTGTACACTGTCAACCTATTAAAGGTTAATTTCAGGTATTCAGATATTGGCCCCTTCAAGAGGTAATGGCTTCATATTCTAAAACAGTGGCTGTGTCACGTGTTGCTCTTTTCCTACGCATCTATTATTCCTGCTTAGGTAATCTTACGTTTACCAACATATTCATTACGGAATAAATAAACTAATAACATAAATAGTTGCTTAGCTACGAAGATCAAGTAAGTCACACCGCAATGTACATGCTAACTGAATGTCCAGATGACGAAGATGGCATTTTGTTAAGTGCCACATTCGAAACAACTCAGAATGTATGGTAAGCCTTTATTATGCAATGCATATGAAAAATATCAAATGAACAGAATCCAATATTCAGAAGCAAGCAGTGCTACATGTTGTTTTGAGTGATGAATAATAATTTTGTTTTTCTAACTATATGACGTATTTGGTATCTTTTGGAAAGACAGCTGCCTTTCAAAGGCCGTGCAATTTCATATTTCTTTTGTACATTTTTATTTTCAATATAAATATCATTCAGTTTGTCTTGGTATATTCCTAGTCAAAACCTACATGTCCCAGCAAATAATACGCCAAGAGTGAGCGATCCTTAGAGAGGTACAAACTTATGACAGAAGAGCAACATGATAAGAACATTTGAAACATAATTGGTATATTGAAGACGTAATAAATGTAAAAAATTAGTAACATGACAAGTACATTCAAACTCCTGGAGTCCCTCTCGCTGATCATATTAATTATAACCGTCTTTAAGTGGCTTCATAAGACAGGTGATTGATTGGTTTCATCGCAGATAAAAGCCGCGGTAAAGATAACAAAGGGCAAGCTCATAGTACAGGGAAACGCAATGGAAACTGGGAAAGCATAAGATGGTTTCTCTAGTACTTCAGATTGCACTAATTGAATGGATAATCATTACTTTTCAGCCGCTAAAACCTAAATGCTTCTATATATAATGATACTTAAGTTCAAGTAGTTACTGTAGACATAAAAGAATCCTACTTAATTCGAGCTTGCACGATTGCACCTTTACAGAAAACAGCTAGATAAGCGTTAATCTTATGTTCAAACTGATCTACGTGCCTGCTTTCTAAAGTAGTTAAAATTCCTAGTGCTGTTTGCAACCAGTTACTAATTATCTTCCAGTAGATATATTAGATTATAGCTAGATGGGAGGTACAGGTATATACCAATAGATAGTTGATATACTGATATATAATGGGATACACTATTAAAATGAGGCCAAGAAACCTTTCTAACATCTGTGTTGTCGTATATGTTTAATCTGGTTTGTAATATAAAATAATGACTATATATCCACAATAAGATTTGTTGATCCACAATGCCAGATAGCTTTTTTTACCATCTTAAATTATAATATTTCAGTGTGTAAAGTTTTTGCTTTCTCTTTAGTTATTAGATTCCCGCTATCTTCTCTTCTATTTCACCAGTGGCCGTCTTTTCTGTAAAGACCAGCAGTAGTACAATCTACTAGTCACAGTGTCACTGGATTTTCTACTGATCCAAGTAATCACAAACCAAGATGTGGATACATTAGCATACACAACTAACAAAGCCATTGTGCAAACCCAACATTCCAATCTCATTTTTTATTAGTTGCTAAGTAAATTGGGTGAAGCAAAGATTTCAAAACTACATAAGCTCTTTTATAATGGTGAAACACACATGCACCCAACGACAGACCATCGGTGTCTACTGCCACAAACAAAATCCTAACTTATGTGCAACACGCCCCACCCCCTTTTTTGCTACAAAGCCACCTCTTGCTATTCCTAATTCTAATCATTGTGCAATGTCCATAATCATTTAACACCTCAATCCAGTGGTAATACAGTCTAACAATCACCACTCGATTTTTCTTGCACACCAGGCAAATTACTCATTTAGCATTTGAGTCGGGGTCGCACCACTGCTACATAGCACACAGAAGTCCTAGCTTAGTAAATAGAATTTTAATTATACAAGAACTCTGGTGGCTATGCAAGCAAACATTAAAAGGGAGATAGAAAAAGATTAATAGCATCAGGCAAGGTGAGATAACATGAGAAGTCTCAAAAAAAAAGTTAGTTGATAAAAACACAGAAGATTGTTTACACGATATCCGGCTGACATTGAACAAATCCTTACCAAAGAGTATGGAAGTAAACCTCTCCATAGGATTTTCAGCCTGTTCGTAGTCTGCTTTGTAGAAAAAGACAAATTCAAAAGGAAAATCAATCATAAAAACATAAATTATGTGGCAATGAGTTATATGTGCCTTGGTGGTCACAAGTTCAAGAGGACAATAAGTAGTCTCAGGCTGCTAATGTATATTTTATGTCAAAACGTTCACATCTGAAGAAAGGCATGGTGAGTCTTTTATCAATTCAATCAATAATTTACTTTCTAGTCTTATTGAAGGATTCCTCTATTAAGTGGTCTTACCATTATTGTTTCGAGTTATCTAATTAGTCTTCCTATTAGTATAGTATTAGTATTTATATTTGATCTTATACAGTGTTTCGATAGGCTTATCGTCTCTCTGCTTCATTTAGGGGTCATCAATTGTTCTTTGCATGTCCTGTCTTCTGATTTTGATATACAAGAAACAGTAGGGAAGTTCTCAACCTTTTGGTGTTAACTTTTAGTCGTTGGGTAAACAATACTCCGTATCGACATGTATGGCAACAACTGAAAATATCTAATCTTTAACCCTCATTTATCAAAATTACACAAATACAAACTAAATTAAAATATGCAAAAAAAACTCTTATATTCAATTAAGCTGTTTACGCCGAAAAAAATCCTATCTTCGAGAGTATAGTGGAAAAAAGAACAAGATTCGACTGGCCTCTCAGCAAAAACTTTTGAATCGATAAAATCAAGTAATTCTCTAGATATGTAATATGCCAATAATTTAGATTTCCTTGCTAACTTATTTCTAAAGCCACAAATGTGTTCGCGCCAGTTCTGTGACTAAAACGGCAAATATACTTTCCCAGCACATAGATTCTCATACCAAACAACATGTATAACCGACCTAAAAGCCGCTGCCTGTTCATACAAAAAGCAATTTCCTGCTCCTATAGTCATCGTTGCATAAGTGCCCAGCATGTGGCATTATAAGATTGGAGATAATATTCCAGACTAAACATATTTATGTGCCATGGTAGAGACAACGTTGTAATGAATAATGATGACATAAATTATGCTACTCATCACGACACTGGATATCCAGTAAGTCATATCAGAATAATCATGCAGCCAATACTGGTGATGAATACCTCGAGATAAAGCTGGTCAAAATACATTTGTCTTCACAATTTGTAGTTAAAAATGATTGCCATCTATTAACCTCATTTATGAAGCTCAATGCAAGTCATATATGACATCTTCCAATGTCTCCTTAACAAGTGTTTGAGCCAATAACTAGATAGCAAGTACAGTGTCTCAGGGGGTGAAAGCAGTCGGTCTATCCTATCCTAGTCCCTAGGTTCTCACAATATAAATCTCACAATTGTTGCGATAGCCACATCCAACTAGAGTACACATATTTAGCTAATAAAATTAAAACAAAACTACAGACATAGTACTTGATTAGTTGATTATACTAAAAACCCATAGAACCCATGATCTAAGAACAACAGTTCGACAAGATGAAACAAAACCAACCTAACATCCAAAGAAACTCCCAATTCCCAAAACCTATCCTGAATAACAAAGCAGCAACCTGAAACATAAGACAGGGATAAAGCAACTGAGAGAGTATCAAACAGTGACTCACCAATTGCTTATTGCAATCTACCAAAGACGATAATGCTTTGACCCAGTCCAACTTCTACCATCATCACCTAAGACATACTGACATGAGCATGGTTATCTGCATTTTTCAGCTTGTTTGCCTCCTCACGCGAAGAACGGTGATCTTTAGATGTTCTGCAATCAGAAGAGAATTAGTGTGTTCAGGCAACAGAAATAATCAATTAATGCAAGAGATAACCCAAAAGGACTTACTTTTGTTTCTTAGCATTCTTCTGCTTGATGCTAATAACCATATCAATAGCCGTCCTCTGGTGTTCACGTGTTTGACCATGCATATCCAGACCTTCCACGCTTTCACAGTCGATCTTGCAAATGCGACACCAACCCATGCTCAATGCTGTTCTCTTCCTTAACGGATCAAAAGAATCAGGACCGCCCTAGAAATACCCAATACAAAAAATCAACGCCTATTCTTCCTTAAAAGAAATCAACACATACATTAACAATGTTATGATATTCACTTTACATAAGAAAAGTTAAGATACTCACTGCATAATATCCACCCTCATTTGGGAAGTTCTGACGGGAATAACTACTTCGAAAACCTGGCTCACCCATATGCGGGCGAGTTGACTTGGGGCCAAATGGTTCTCCAAAAGGCGGTTGATGAGGGAAACCCCCAGGGCCATTTGACTCCCCTGGGTGACCATAATCTTGGAAAGAGGCAAAACCAGGATCACCCCGACCAGACAGATTCCTCATACCAAAAGGTTCACCACCCCTAGGCTTTCCAGGGCCATCAAACTCACCTCTATGCATGTGACCAGGAGGCCCCATAGGGAATCTTGCTCCAAATGGATGCCTATCCATCTCTCTGCCATCAACATCGATGTTGTGTGGGGCACCAAATGGACGTGATTGATTTCCCGGACTATTAGGTGGTAAGCGATCCATATGATGGCGACCAAAACCATGCATAGGTCCAGGAAACTCAGGGTTCTGGTGAATATTATCAAATCTCCCTCTGTTATCATCATGCATACTAGCAGGTAGTGGTCTTCCACCAGATTCATTGGGATGCAAACCACCAGCAGGATGATAGTCGTATCCATGGGGATCTTTATCATGAAACCTTGATGGTCCATCCATTCCATATCCGCTCATTGGCCTTGATGGGTGACCCGCAAACTTCGGAGATCCCCCGCTGCCCAGATGAGGTGGCCCCGGAAATTGTTTTTGACTTCCCTTAAAATCGCCTTGGTCATGGTGACGAGGTGGAGCCATGGGAAAGATATCAGGATGCATCCCTGTAGGATTTCTAAATTTTTCATCACGAAAAACAGGTGCTGATGACGAGTCAACTCCTGGTGGTGGAGGCCCATTCATCCTCATTGAATGTGTGTCAACGCCAAAAGGCTGCCCATAAGGTCCCATGTCTATATCTCCAGGTAAATGAGAATCTGCTCGTCTACCATCAAAATAGGGTGGCCTTTGGTTTTGGTACATATCCGGTTCCATTGGACCGGGATGACGTGGGACACTTTGGCCATCTGGCGGCCCATTTGGTGGAGGTGCAGAATTGAGTGGTGGTCCCAATGGCTCACCTTGAGACATCCTGGAAAACCTAGTATGTGGCTCATAACCCCTATTGTTGTTACCAAAATGCTCAGGATGGAAGGAACCAGGTGGCTGCAGATACTCGCCTGAATGAGGGCCATGAGCCAAATAACCATGCTCGGGAGGCCTGAAATGGCTTGGAGGTTGCCCAGGTCCTTGCTGCCCAGAAGCCGCATAAGGCACAGGAGGGTGCGGGGATTGTTCAGTTCCATGTTGCATACGGTCTCTGCCATTAAGAGAACCCTGAGAAGCAAGAGATCCATTATCATTCTCAGATGAACCCTTAAAATTCACACCTGCTTCCCCGTGTTTCACAGAGTCTGTGGTGGCAACGCCCCTTTCATCTGTTCTATTTTGACTCGACTTCCCACCAGGAGAATGATCGAAGGCACCATCCTTGCTCTCTTCTTTCACTCTTTGTATAGTAACAGAATCACCTTGAGAACCTTGGAGTGCTTCACCTTTCCTGTGATCTTCTTCAACCCCATTTCCAGGTCTGCGCTCATCATTCACGCCTGCTTCAGATTTTACTTCATTGACATTAGCTCCAAAATCACTGGTGCCCATCGACTCAGACTTCTTAACGGAAGATGATTTATC
>BQNB010161321.1:0-14693 GCA_026074375.1 Tanacetum coccineum
ACATTATCAAAATTAACTTTCAAAAATTTCTCGACTCGCTACGGTCAAGTTAAACTTTTTGGTCAAACTTGGTCAACGCAAAACCTATGAAACGACATTTTCGACAAAACCATCAAACTTTGGCCAATAACCAAACACACAAAATCGGTGCTCACAATGCGATAACAAAAATAGACTTTGTTTCCCCCTTGACTTTTGAATTCGGACACAAGCTCAAACCCAAACAAGCCAAGCTTTTCAAATAACCAAATTCAAAATAACAACAATCTAACTAATCTAAACACCCCTTATACATGAAACTAGCAAGAACACACCAAAAATTCAACTTCTTCAAAACTTATTGCATGTGAGGTTTTATTAGTGGGTTTTGTAGCTCTTGAAACAAGGATTAAGAGTATATAATTTGATTGTAATGCATGTCAGAAAATAAGCCAGAAATGGTGGTATTTGTGGTGGTGTCCGGTCGAAAAGAAGAAGGAGAGGGAGAGAGAGACAGATTTTTGTTAAAAAATTATAAGTGTGTGTGTATGCTTCTATTTATAGAATTTTAGTTTAGCAAATTAGTAAATTTTTTAAATCCGTCCTACTAATTTTACTTTAAAACGTTTAATAAATCGTTAAACCACGTAAAACATGACTTTTAAACACGATTTTTACAAAAACTCGGGGAAACGTCGTAAAATATAAAAATAACATCTTCACGCTCTCGGAGCAACAATATAAATTTTTCTGACTTTCTAGACGCTAAAAACAAATAAAAACTCAATTGCGGCATGAAATTACCCTATAAATGGAAATTCTCATCAAACCTTATATAGTGTAAACGACTATAACTATTTACGTAGCAAAAATAATTATCTTAGTTCTAGATAAATGTTAACCTGAAACTCGGGTTGTTATATTCTCTCCTCCTTTAGGGAGCGCCGTCCCACTGCTCAGCTCGACTTATCTGCTTTCTTTGCTTCGTCCTTACTTGTAAAGAGATGAGGGTACTTTTTCTTAATTTGATCGTCACGTTCCCAAGTAAATTATGGACCTCTTTGCGAATTCCAATGAACTTTAACGATAGGTGTCCTACTTTGCTTAAGTCGCTTAACCTCTCTATCAACAACTTCCACTGGCTCTTCAATCATATGCAACTTATCATCAAGTTGAATCTCATCCATCAAAACAACAATATCTCCTTTCGCTAAACACTTCTTAAGTACTATGAATCCCTTTCAACTCTTCAGGCAACTCTAACGTGTAAGCTACCGGACCAACTCTAGCTAGAATCTTGAATGACCCAATGTAACGTGGACTTAACTTTCCGTTCTTACCAAAACGCACAACGCCCTTCCATGGAAATACCTTGAGTAGTACCATATCACCAACTTCAAATTCTAACAGCTTGGTTCTCTTATCTGCGTAACTCTTTTGGAGACTACAGGCAGCTAACAAACGGTTCTTAATCTAGATGATTTTCTTGGTCGTATCACGGATCAATTCTGGACTGGTGAGTTGGATATTCCTAACCTCACTCCAGCATACAGGTGATCTACATTTCCATCTGTACAAAGCCTCATATGGTGCAGCCTTAATACTAGCGTGATAACTATTGTTTTATAAGAACTCGACCAATGGCAGATGGCGATCCCAAGCACTTCCAAATTCGATCATATAGGCACGTAACATATCTTCCAGCATTTGTATAGTCCTTTCACTTTGACCATCCGTTTGAGGGTGGTAAGCGGTACTCATATCCAAATTCGTCCCCAACGCTTCCTGAAGTGATCTCCAAAATCTTGACGTAAAATGGCTATCTCGATCCAAAATGATCGAAATAGGGACACCATGCCTACACACTATCTCCTTTAAGTAAATTCGCATGAGCTTTTCTATACTATCCCTTTTCTTCATTGGTAGGAAATGAGCTGATTTGGTCAGTCGGTCGACAATAACCCAAATCGTATCATACCCACTCGGCCTCCTAGGCAGTCCACTCACAAAATCCATAGTAATCCTTTCCTACTTCCAAACAGGAATCTCAGGTTATTGCAGCAACCTATACGGTTTTTGATGCTCGGCTTTAACCTTTGCATAAGTCAAACACTTACTAACATATATTGCAATATCAGCTTTCATATTCGGCCACCAGTACAATGACTTCAAATCTTGATACATCTTGTTCGATCCCGGATGGATGGAATATTTGGACTTATGCGACTCATGCATAACTAAATCCCTCAATCCACCGAATCGCGGCAACCACACACGATTCCCAACACAACGTGTTCCATCAGGGCAAAACTCGAATATTTGCTTAATCAATCTCCCTAAATTTTCTGCCTTCACATTCTCTCTTTTCATTGCTTCCTCCTAAGCTTTACGAATCTGCTTTGGTAGATCATTGTGAATAGTCATCATCAAAGCTCGAACACGCAATGGCTTATTCCTTTCCTTTCGACTTAAGGCACCAGCCACAACATTCGCTTTTCTAGGATGATACCATATCTCACAATCATAATCACTCAACAACTCAATCCATCTCCATTGTCTTAAGTTTAGCTCTTTTTGATTCAAAATATATTGTAGGCTCTTGTGATCGGTGAAAACCACACACTTCGTTCCATACAAATAATGTCTCCATAATCTAAGAGCGAAAAAAACGGCTCCTAACTCCAAATTGTGACTAGTGTAATTCTCTTCATGGACCTTCAATTGTCGAGAAGCATACATTATCACCTTCTCTCTTTGCATCAACACGGCTCCATAACCCTTAAGTGACGCATCACAATACATCATAAAATCTTCTGTTACCTCGGGCAACGCTAAGATCGGTGCACTACATAACTTTTGCTTTAATGTCTGAAAAGCTTCCTCTTCTTCTTTTCCCCATTCGTATTACTTATCTTTCTGAGTTAACTTAGTCAGCGGCTTAGAAATCAAAGAAAAACCTTCAATAAACCTCTGATAGTAACCAACCAATATAAGAAATTGCCTCACCTCGGTTGGCATTGTTGGTGCAGTCTAATTCTTAATGGCTTCGATCTTGGCAGGATCAACATGAACACTACTACGATCAATCACATAACCAAAAAATTGTATAGAATCTAGCCAAAAATCACATTTTGAAAACTTAGCGTACAATCTCTCTTTCTTAAGCAGCTCCAAAATAATCTTCAAATGCTTTCCATGCTCTTCTTCGTCCTTGGAATAAAACAAAATATCATCGATGAATACTATGACGAACTTATCAAGATATGGCTTGCATACTCGGTTTATCATGTCCATAAACAGCAGGCGCATTAGTCAATCTAAACAGCATCACTTGGAACTCAAAGAGACCATATCGAGTTCTAAATACAGTAATTGGAATGTCTTCTTCTTTAATGTGTAACTGGTGATATCATGATCGCAGATCAATCTTAGAATACACGCTCGAACCTTGCAGTTGGTCAAATAAATAATCAATTCTCGAGAGAGGATAAAGATTCTTGACGGTCAACTTGTTTAACTCGCGATAATCTATACACATTCTAAAAGATCCATCTTTCTTCTTCATAAACAAAATTGGTGCTCCCCACGATGATGAACTCGGACGAATAAATCCTTTCTCTAGTAGATCTTGCAATTGTACCGACAACTCTCTCATCTCAGACAATGCCAATCTATATGGTGCACGTGCAACAGGTGCAGCCCTCGGTACTAGATCAATTTGAAACTCTACTTGCCTCGGTGGTGGTAGTCTTGGAAACTCCTCAGGAAATACCTCAGGAAAGTCACGAATTACATGCACGTCTTCCAATCATTTTTGCTTCGATTCCTTCTCTGTCACGTGAGCCAAAAACAAATGACAACCTCGCTCGACGTACTTACGGGCCTTAATACAAGATATGACCTTTAATCGAGACGAACAACTTTCTCGCCACAGACGATAACAACATCGTTCTTGACAACCCAATCCATATCGATTATGACGTCAAACGTACCAAGCTCAATCGGCATAAGATCGATTTCAAAAATATGGTTCACTAAATTCAAAGTGCAGCCTTTCAAAACGGTGTTCGTACTAACTACCCTTCCATCAGCTAACTCTACCTCATAACTAGCTCTTATTTTAATCGGATTGAAATTAAGCATGGAACTAAATCTAGTATCCACAAAACTTCTATCGGAACCTGAATCGAATAAAATAGAAGCATAGCGGTTACTGAGCAGAAATGTACCAGTAACAACATTCGAACCCTGCAACTCAACATCCTTAATAGCATAAGCTCAACCATAAACTTCTCTAACATCCTCTTGCTTGACTGTCGTTGGGCATCGATTCCTAGTATGACCTTGCTCACCATAATCATAACAAGTCAGAATAGACAGAGCATTTGCACCCATGGTAACATTCTTCTCCTTGCAGTACCTTGCCTTGTGCCCAACCTTTCCACACTTGTGGTACTTGATCGTACAGTGACCAACATGGCGAGTAAACAACATTCACACAAAGGAAGCAATCTAGAAGACACATTTCCATTAGTAGGAGCAATGGTCATAGCTCGCGCGTTTCCTTGCTTTTAGTTATTCTGCAAAGTTTGGCGTGAGTTGTCCCTATGATTGCTCTTACCACTACTATTCCCACTTTGAAAGCTCTCCCACTTTTTATTCTTTCCTTCTAGAATTCTCTCATCTCTAGCTTGTGATTTCTGATCCATCAACTTATGAGCCATACGCACGGCTTCGTTCAAGTTAGCAGGCTTAGAAGAAGTGACTTTACCTATGATGTTATTAGACAATCCTCGGATGTAAGCATCAACTTTCACTCTTTTCGGTTCAACCATTCTCGGATACGTCAATGCTAACTTATTGAACATCTGAGCATAAGCCACAATGTTATACTCCTTGACCTTTAAATTCCACAGTTGGTGCTTCATTCTTTGAACTTTTTCTATTGGACAAAACTTTACAGTCATCAATTGCTTCATCTCGGTCCAAGGCATTTGGTTCACAGTCTCCAAACCCATGGTTGCAACCTTAGCATTCCACCAAGTCAAAGCAGGTCCTTGCAATGTTGCAGCAGCAAACTTAACCTTCTTGCCCTCTGAACATTCACTGATTCAAAAAACACTCTCAGCTTTCTCAAGCCATCTTTGTAATTTAACAGCTCCTTCCGTGCCATGAAAAGCAGTAGGATTGCACTTCATAAACCCAGCAAAAGTGAACTCACGAATAGCAGGTGCGCTATCTTGACCCCTGACTGGTTTAGACCCCCGAGCATCATTTCTAGCATTTGCATATCTAGCTCGCTCAGCAGCGATAGCAGCATCGACACTTTCCTTGACCATTCAACAAATAACAGCTTGAGTCAAAGGTGCAGACTTTGGAGGCATGATTCTATCACGTTACACAGAAAACAATCTGATAAGCATTCATAACATGATATACTCATAACATGTTACAATGACAAATCAATCACCACAACAGTCACATAACATCAAGTAGTATTCAAAAGATAGTCATTCATTTTTCATCACAAAAGAGTTAATACATAGTTGCATTGTTTCATGAAATGATATAAATCGTTACAACCAATAGCACTAATTACATAATAAAGATACTTCAATTGAAATCAAACTACTAAGCATCATGAGGAGATCCTTGTGGCTCATATATTGGACTCTTCTCATCTTCAATTGGAACATCAATAGCTTCATTAGGTCTTTCTTCAAACACAAATCCTCTACAAATCATCTCTTGATAGAACTCATGAGCTCAAACTCTAGTCTAATAGAGATCTCTCTCGACTCGTTCATTCTGCATACGAAGAAATGTGTTGCTAAACCTTGCTTCTTCAAGTTCCTTCTTTAACTTCTTACACTCAACCTTATCTTCAGCATTACCAAGCTTCTCAAACAGCTTTTCCATTGCATCCATTCCTTGCTCCATACTAGAACGTACTTCATTATCCAAATCCAAAATCAACTTACCATAATACTCGTCCTTTGCTTTTCCTTTCTTCTTGACCAATGCATGCGCCGTCTCGCGACCACACAGTCGTCTTGAAAGAGAAGCCATCCAACCAAAAAGAGAGTTAATGTCCCTCCTCATGAGACCAGGTAATAGACCATCATTGTCCTCTCGAATAAAAGGAGCAGTAGACGATTCACATACCTCATGGACGCTAGCAGGAATAGTCTCATCCTCGTGCTTAATCGGGTTCTCAACCTCAATCGCATCCTCAGGTTCTGACTCAGAAGCAGGGGTCAGAGGGTTAAGAGGATCCACCTCTTCATAAGGATATGTCAACTATGGCTCATTCTCATCTTCCTCGATGTCGACTTCCATATCATCTTCTTCTTCTTCTTAAGGTTCTTCTTCTTCCTCAAATTCTTCTTCTTCCGGGTCCTCGTCTTCATCCTCAAAGACAGGCTCGGGAACAACAAGAATATCGTCGTGTTGATTCAGCTTAACAACAGGTATGTTGATCCCACTTCAATAGATCGAATTCCTTAAGCTTGTTTAAGCTTTAGTTATATTAGATAAATCTAACACAACTATAGTAAAAGCTTTATTTAAATATATTAAAGATTATGCGGAATCTAATCTTTAATATTAAGAAGAATTATCAATGAAACAGTAATTCTATGAACATACAATTCAACAAATAAGCTCCAATATTATTAATGATAATAATACGAATACTCTCAAAGTATTAGGGTTACAAAGACCTTGAAGCTAAGAATTATACAACTAAGATTGATTTTTGGTTTTGGTTCTAGTTTTGGTACATCAAACTCTATGCCCTAGGACCTCCTTTTATACACAAAGAGTCCTAGTCGGCTTACAATACTTCCCTAAGTATCTAAAATCTTTTTTTATAAACAACTAATACATATCATATAAGCAGTACTAACTAGCAGCATTAACTTGATATTCACTAGCAGTAGTAACTTCAAGCATATTTTCACTAGCAGCATTAACTTCAACTGAGCAGTCTTAACTTTGTACTAGCAGTAGTAACTACTTAGCATATTTTCTTTGATGTTCGTCAGCAGCACTAAAATTCACTAGCAGTACTAACTGTGTACTAGCAGTAGTAAACACTTAGCATATTTTCTTTGAAGTCTCTGAGTAGTACTAACTCCAACTGAGCAACATTAACACAAACATGAGCAGTAGTAATCCAAACAACATCAAGAAGACTTTTAATCTCAACAATCCTCCCCTAAACTTGATATTCTTCTTCAAAATCATCAAGTTTCTTTATTTAAAGCTTCATCAACACTAGGAAGATGCTTCCAAACACTTCTTTACTTCTTAAGCTGTTTTATGATGAATTTAAGAAGCTGATAAGCCATTTCACTTTCATAATCAATTTTAAGCTTCTTTTCCAACATCATGGAAAGTGTAAGTGGTGAAAGGGGATACTTCTTTTCTACCAACATGTAAATCTACATACGTTGCATCATCAAGGAATGTACTCCACCGGAGTCATACAGCTTCTATTCCAACACTTTGTATTCTTGTTGATTCCTCCATGCTTCATCTTCTATATGTGGTTCAAACATTATTTTCAAATTACCCCATAACAACAAATCCAAGTCTTCCACTGGTCATGTTGACTTATATTTAGCTTTTACCAAATTTTATAGATCTTCCAAATCTCCCCTGGTAAAACTTTTAAGCATTTGACTAAAGAACATGGACATTTAAGACTTTCCATCAGCTCTCATTATTTGATAATATTTTTTTCTTCCTTCTTTATAAATCTTCTACTCAACAATTGTTGAAGACTTAACAGCTAAAGGTATAGCATCAATTGTTACCTCTTCTTTATCTGGAATGATTTCCAAACACTGTTTAAGCTCTGTTGTTTCTTTGTCATCTTCCACCTTTTGCTTCTTTGCATTCTCTTGTATCAGCTCTATTCCTGCTCTCTTTTCTTTGCCTTTCACCAGCTTTGTTCTAAAGTCTTCAAATGTATTTAGCTTTTTTAATGCTCTATCAAACATCTCTTAGATAGAATCAAAATCTTTGTACTTCAAATCTTTGAGCTTGTATCCTTCCATGTTCTTTAGGTAAGTACACATTATCTTTCTCTGTTGAGCTTTTGTTGGTGGTTTGTTTCTTTTCTCTTTTGCTTTTTTAGCTGCAAAATGCTTTCTTCTTTTCTCTAAGAGTTGTTGAAATAATGTAGTCTTTTCTTTAATAGACAACTCTTCTTGTTCTTATGCTTGCATTCTCTCAGCCAATTGATGATCAGCATCAATCTTTGCCTGTATATCATCCCATGTTTCAATCAAGGCAATATTAGCTTTTTCTTCTTTTTCAGCTTTCTCTCTTGTAAGTCTTTCTTCTTCATCAAATGCAGCTTGTAAATTTAAAGCAGTTTCTTCATCAAGCCTGGTTTGATCTTTCTTCTTCATAGGCTTCACAGGTTCTATCAATAGCCCTTTACCTTTGTCCTGTGATTGTTGTGAAGATAGTTGTGAAGATATTGTTGTTGTAGATTCACCCAGCTCCTGTATAACAACCCCTTTCTTCTTGGGTTGGCTTCTTTTCATTTATTCAAGTACTTGAGAAAAAGTAATATCATCAGCAGTTGTAGTTGTAGCAGTAGTTGTTGAAGCAGTAGCAGTACTAACTACATTACCAGCAGCACTAACTTGAGCAGCATTAATAACTTCAACTACTTCAACAACATTAACTTCATCACCTTTTTCATTAGCAGCAACTTCTTGTTCTGCAACAAACACCTCTTCACCATCTAAAACATTCACATCAAACATCTTTTCATCTAAATTTTGAACACTAACCAGGGTAATTTCTTCATCTGCATCAATAGCATCAATTCTCCCTAGTTTGGATGCATCTTCACCCAAACTTTCTTCATCACCAGAGGATTCTACCCTAGCAGTCAAACCAACTTTCTATAATCTCTTCAGCTTATGAGTTCTTGACCTATTTTTCTTTTCAAGCTTCTTGACCCTCCTTTTCAAGCTAGAAATCTCATTATCATGAGTGGTCTTTGTCTTCTCCAAATCAAGAACCCAGTTTTGTAAAGTGGTACATAGTGCTATCAATTCATCAAGTTTAAGTCTAACCTCATCACTTTGAACTGTGTTACCTCTTGTGAGCAGTGAATCATTAGAATGTTTAGATACATTCTCAAACCTAGTTTGAGTAATAGTATCCCCCATGGTTTCTTAGCACCTAGGACCACCACCGGAAGTAGTTCCTTGGGAACTAGATTTATTTGGTGTTTCCTTGGATTGGGTCTTATTGATGTTACCACTGCCCTGCTCTGCTTCTAAGCTAGAAGCAGTAGTGGTAGCCCTTACTAAACTGTCACCCAACTCCTTATGGACAGCCTCATCTGCAACACTTTCAATAGGATCACTAGGCTGAGGTACTTGAGTGTCCTTTCTTTTAGGCTTCCTAGGTTTTTGTGTCTTTTGAGGTTGAGTAGATGGTTGAATAAAGGTGGGTGTGAGATAGGTATCAGTTGGAATTGATAAACCTTTACCCATTTATGATTGGTTTTGTACCACCATTGTTTGAAATAAAGGTGTTACTATACCAGAAAAACCTTTGCCTACCCTTCTCATATTTTCAAAAATCTTTTTAGTGTGAGAGGGTGTAATATATGTTAGGATCAAAAATATGGTGTCTATATAGAAATTACTCTAGTTTATGTTTAAGTTAAAATACAAGGACTAAAAGTGTAATTAGTCCAAAGTGTCCTTGTGTTTTACCTATAAATACTCCCCTCTAATCAACATTAGGAGGTGAAGCTCACATTTGTAATTTCCCTTTATTTTTCCATTTTAATAAAACTTCAAAATTAAATAAAGCTCTCTCCTCAATAATGGCTTATTATAATTTTGAGCTTCCCTGATCTCCTGAGATCATGAATCGAGAAACCTCACAAGTGGTATCAGAGCTGCAGGAGCGATTCGTGATGTTTTAGCTTATTCGGTTCAGCTTATTGCTGCTTATTGGAGCTTATTCAGTTAGATATTATTCGGTTAAGATGTGTTCAAATTCAGTCCATTGCTTATTTGGTCCAAATTCAGTTTATACATTTTAGCAAATTACTTGATATGTTTAATGTATGGTTTGATCGAGTTTGATAGCTTATGGTTTTATAAACTCAGTCAGATTTAATCATATCAAATGTGATAAAAATTCGGAATTGGTCAACGGTCAAACTCGGAAGTTATGATCAAACTCAGTAATCTAACTGCTTCCGAGTTTCAAATTTAGTTTCCAAAAATGATTCCAAGAATGATTTTGAACAAGATAGTTCATCAATGAGTAGTTACACAGATCTGTACTTAATCATTATAATGTATTCACTTAATTGCTACAACATCACTTTACAAATTCGATTACAGATCTACACATTCGATAACTGAGTCAACTCAGCAGACTAAACTCAGTATTTACCGAGTTTGCCAAAAAAGAAAACAAACTGAGTGACTGAACAACAAAAACAAACAACTTCTACATTATCCATAGTCAATCCACAATCAAATCCTTTCTACCCTATATCCTCCTTCAATCAAATCTCACCTTCATAACATCTACCACAAACTCGAAACATGACTCATCAAGATATCAGATTTTTTTGTGTGTTATACTCAAAAGAGATGACCTTTAAAGATCAAGAACACTAAAGAAATGTCATCATGGATCATTTTGGAAGCAAATCTTCTTTTCAATCTTCGACATCTTTCTTGTCCTTCTTTGTGTCGGTGGAACCAAGAAACGAAAAAAAACAAGAGATGATAGAACTCTAACTGAGATCTTGGTTGAATAACAAGACCTTAAGGGGTGATTGTTGTATGAGACTGAAATGATGTATTGTCGAGACTCTTGTGTTTATTTGAATAAACAAAGGGGTTTTGTTGTTCGTTGCGTCTCAGAGATTTACAAAGAACAGGAAGATGTTTTGGTAACCAATGACTGAAATGAAGTGATAAGATGGGAGATTGAATTTAGTAACTGAAAAGAGTAGATGGGGGCGATTGAGTTAAACTTAGGGTTTGTGTGTGCTTGTGTTGAATGTTATAAAAATGAATGTAGGGTTACACAAGCACTATATACCAGTTCTATCGAGTATATTGTTTGTGGATTCAACCTGGGCTGGTAAAAATTAACATTATATGTCTTTATGAGCTATATTTAGGCCTGATATTACAAAAGATGAAATGGGTTGAGTCTATCCGAATTTCTCACGAATTGGTTAATAAAGATGTGATGGGTCAGATATTGTAAAAGAGTAATGGGCTTGGTTTTGTGTTGTTGTGATAACGTAAGCTTAGCCAAAATTTGGTTAACAACATGGGCTAGATTTATGGATTGGACTGGGAATTTTAATTGATGGGCTGAGCTTAGCGAAAATGAAAAAATGGGTCGTGTATTCACATACGAATAGGACTAAGAATTTTGGACTAAATAAGGATATTAGGCTGGATCCGAATTTTTGGGCTTAAAATGCTAAAGGGCTGAATTTTTGTTAATTTTTCGGACACAAAAACATCACTTATTGCTTAAAACGATCTGGATAAAAGATTCACGAAAACCGTTCAAAAGGCTAGTCTCAGGATTTAATCGCAAGAATTGATTACGAGGATGATTCGTTGTCATTTATTTGAAGTTGAAGTGGAATTTCACGGGTGCGTGTACTTATTATATCTTAAAAGTCAGGGTTGGTTGGATGATGACTTTTAAAGATAACTTGTTCAAGCTTATAACCGGTTGTTGATGAAGACTTAACAAATCTAGCAATGTGTGATCTATAAACGCAGAAGTTGGTGCTCAATGCGCACATTTGCTATCACTTAAAGAAGTTACGTTGTAGTGCTCAGTGTCTCACATAGTTGAGGATTTGTCAAGAGACTTAGGTCTACTTATACTTCAAGGAATTACATCGTAGTATTCAATATAAGTTTGGAGTCACGTGGATAGCACAAGACATAAGTCACAAGTTTGGGGTATTATACTTCAGCATCAAGTTTGTGATACTGCATTTTCTCCATCAGTAATCATTACAAAAAGCCGACAGAATACGAGGTTGGATTTGAATAAGTCTGAGGAGAAGCGACTTCACACATGACTTATTTATCGAACATTCGGACGTAACTGAATTATGATTATTTCGATGGTCATCGGATATAATCAGGGGGAAGAGTGTTCGATAGATGCAACAACCAAGGGGAAGAAATGTGTACATCCAGGACTTAATTGACTTTGGTGTATACAACATCCGGGACTTAATTGACTTGGAGTTTCTTACTTCTATGTGTTGTTTGTGTGAAGTCTGTGTATGTTCCCCTGAATGGATTGGCTACTAATCCATAATGAAGAAGTCAGATTTGCTGCTAAGTGTAGTTTACTTCTTCTTCTACAAATTCTGCTGCGAGCTTAAACCGATATAGTTAGAAGATTTGTCAACTACATCAAAGTTTCATATTTGCTTCGAATGGCTATCTGTTTAGGGGGAAGCAGTTGAACTGCTTAAATACATGTGGTATGAACTAGGGGGAAGTCAACTCAGTTTATACGAATTACATTGTATTCTCTACAAGTGAAGGAATGATTCAAGCTAAAGTACATGTTGAAGACAAAGCAAACTGCAGATATCTTTAGCTATTTGTACTTGTAGGATACATTGTAAGTAATTCCATATGCCACCATATTGGGGGAAGATTGTTAGGATCAAAAATATGGTGTCTATATGGAAATTACTCTAGTTTATGTTTAAGTTAAAACACAAGGACTAAAAGTGTAATTAGTCCAAAGTGTCCTTGTGTTTTACCTATAAATACTCCCCTCTAATCAACATTAAGGGGTGAAGCTCACATTTGTAATTTCCCTTTTTTCCATTTTAATAAAACTTCAAAATTAAATAAAGCTCTCTCCTCAATAATGGCTTATTCTTATTTTGAGCTTCCCCGACCTCCCGAGATCGTAAATCAAGAAACCTCACAATATATATTCTGTTATGAGTTGACATCCCATCAAGTTGTTTATCCAAAAATACTTGTACAAACCTTGGATACATCAAAAATTTACCAGACAAAGTATCCAAGTTTCTAATCATACTATCAAAAATAAATTTTGAAAAGTTGAACTTCTAATTTGTAGCTAAGCAGATAATGGCAGATGCCATAGTACTACTAAACTCATTCCATGCAGTAATCTTTGGACTTAGACACTATAAAATAGTATGAATTAGAAATTCCCATTGTGGGGAAAAGAACGGTTTATAAAAAGTGAGTTTTTGTGAAATTTTCTCATATCTCATCAATGAAAGTTGTTCAAAAATGATAGAATTTGGTAAACAATCAACACCTTCCTCATCTGCTAGTTGAAGATCTCTTCTAAAAAATGATTCAGTGATGATTATCTTCTTGCCATCTACTAGGGCATGTAATTGTTCTTCCCCATTGATAGTTTTTGCCTTGACAGTAGACTAGAACTGTTCAATGCAAGAAATATATATAGTAGGATTGATCGTTAATGCATACCTTATAGGGTGTGCATTCAAAAAATCTACAATTTGTTCAAACCCATCACTCTCTGTGGGTTTAGACAAAAATGCGACCATATTATGAGTATCTGCAAACTTTAGAGTCGACATTTGTTTTGGGTTTTGGTAATGGATGATAAAATTAAGTTAGGGTTTGTAATTAGAGAGTATATGAGAGATGAAATCAATTAAATGATTGATTGAAACCCTTAATCGAAGTATTTATGAAAAATACCCTTAACAACCCAGCAGTAGTAACTCAGCAGTAGTAAGTTATGCCTAGCAACATTAACTTTGAGTCACCAGTATTAACTCCAATTCCATTCCAAACAGCATTCTCATCATTAATCTAACACTTTTCTTTGCTTATCCTGTAAAATTGTAGTCTAAAAACCAAGAAAACACAAGCCATAGCAATTTTAACAATTATCACAATATTAATTATACCTAATAGTATTAAGTATAACTAACAGTAGAAACTCAGTAGTATTAAGTATAACCAGCAGTACTAATTATACTTAATAGCTGAAACTTTTAATGACATGAATAATAGTACTAATTCATACAAAACTCTACAAAAACATAAAGAGATAAAAGACTTTAAAGATTTAGCATTCCAATACTAGCAATCAAATATTGAAATCTACTTACATCAAAAGCTTTTGTAAGCAAATCTGCAACATTCTTGTCAGTATGGATTTTGACCATTTGAATCAATTTCTTTCATTGCAATCTCTAATAAAATAATGTCTGGTCTCTATATGCTTTGTTTTTTTTAATGAAAAACAGGATTTTTAATTATGCAAATAGTACTGTTATTATCAATAAAGATCTTGGTATGCATAAAATTATACCCATAATCAAGTAGTTGATTCTGAATCCAAAGCACTGGTCCACAGCAACTTGAAGTAGCCACATACTCAGCTTTTGTTATGGAATTTATAACCACTGTCTGTTTCTTGCACTGCCAAGCTTGCTCCAGCATAATCACTATCAGTGTATGCTACCAAATCAAAAGGAGAATCTTTTGGATACCAAAGGCCCAAATTTGGTTGACCTTTTAAGTACCTAAAAATCCTTTTCACGGCATGAAGGTGTGAAATGTCACACCCCGCCAAGGCGGAAACGCGAGGCGTAGACAAGAATGGATATCATCACAACACATGGTGTCTATATAGAGAAT
>BQNB010161322.1:0-14693 GCA_026074375.1 Tanacetum coccineum
GTAAGTTTTTTCTTTAACATTTCAAAAGCTTGAATACATTCATTGGAGAAGATGAACGGAGTATTTTTCTTAAGAAGATAAGTCATCGGTCGGGAAATTTTGAAAACATCCTTAATGAACCGTCGGTAGAAATCGACATGACCGAGAAAACTCCGAACACCCTTTACGGTGGTGGGATGAGGTAACTTAGCAATCACATCGACTTTGGCTTTATCAACCTTAATCCCATTTTTGGAAATCTTATGGCCAAGGAAAATTCCTTCCTTAACCATAAAATGACTCTGTTTGAACCCACTATAGATAGATCTTTACTGCTTGTTAAGGATGGTGAATAGCCTATGTAATCACAAGCTAAACACAAGAGAGACTCTTGCTTAGAAAAGCTAATGTCTACGCGGAATATAGACACAACTAATAAGAAGAACAAGACTGATAAAAACTAAAAGATCCTTCTATGGATTTCTATTAACGAACAAGGAGAATTGTGTTTTCTGAATCACCTTGTTTCCCTAAGCCGTGGGTTCTTTTTATAGTGGTGAAACCCTAATCGGCATCTCCTAAAATCACGTGAGAATAATATGCATGACTCTTCCTAATTTAGCTCATGCATATCCTCATCTCTAACTAACTAAAACCTTATCCTGGAATAACTATTTGACTCTACCAGGACTAAGTACTCTACCAGTAGGAACTACATACCTGCCAGTAGGAACTACTACTATACCAGTAGGAACTACATACCTACTAGTAGAAACTAAGTATACAATTATTCCTAACAGATAGTCTTAGTAAAATGCTTACGGGTCATTTTCCTAGTATTGGGCTTGCAATACCTCTTATGTACTTGAGTTAATTATTAGGGTACTCATTCCTCCAATTATATAGGATAATGTTTACGGGGTCGTACCCCTTAGCGTACGTGTCTCACCAATTCATATTAATAACTTTTCAAAGTAAAAAGTAAATAAAAATTCAAAGTAAAAGCTTGTGAAGGTAGCTAGGCTTTACTTTTTTATTTATTAATTTTTTAAAGACATTACAATCAAGAAAACTCGAATCAGTGCCCTCTCTTTATCTTGTGTGGGAGAGGTGCTTACATTTCATGCACATAGCATTTCTTAAGGTTGTAGACGTTCCATGTCCGCGGAAGGGTATTTCCGTTGCGGTCTCTAAGCATGTACGCCCCTTTGCCCAATGCTTCCGTGACTTCATATGGTCCTTCCCATTTAGGTCCACGCTTGCCTCCATCTTCCGCACGGCTTGCTTTATTGTTCTGGTAGACAAGGTCTCCTGGACGGAAGCTTGTGCTGCGAACCCTGGTGTTATAGTATTTTTCCATCTTGGCTTTGCTTTTTGCTGCATGAATTGCTGCCTGCTCTCTTTTCTCTTCTAGAAGGTCTAGGTTAATTTCCAAGGCTTCATCATTCTTTATCATGTCAACTTCCGCAGTTCTCATGGTTGGCATACCGATCTCTAATGGGATCACCGCTTCCGTCCCGTATGTCAGTGAGAATGGTGTTTCTCCGTTGCTGGACTTGATCATGATACGGTGTGCCTATAAGACATATGAAATCTCTTCTATCCAGTTTTTGTCTTTCTCGCCCAACCGTGCCTTGATTCCTTCACCTAAACTCCTGTTTGCCCTTTCTACCAAGCCATTGGCTTGTGGATACTTAACGGAAGCGAATCATTGACGGATACATAGCTTTTCACACCAGTCTTTAAATGGGTTATCCCTGAACTGCTTTCCGTTGTCGGATATTATCTCTCCTGGTAAAATGAATCTGCAAACTATATTGTCCCATACAAACTTCTTAACCTGGGCTCCCGTTATGGTTGCCACTGGTTTTGCTTCTATCTATTTGGTGAAGTAGTCGATTGCTACTATTAGGAACTTAACTTTACCAGGACCTTCCGGGAAAGGTCCGGCTATGTCAATCCCTCATTTGTAAAATAGCCATAGAGATGTGATGGGCGTTAGCTTTTGTTGTGGGTTCCTTGGCACATGGCGGTGAACCTGGCAGCTACGGCATTCCCTTATCAAGTTCCTAGCGTCCGTGTGCATAGTTGGCCAGTAATACCCTGATCTTAAAGCTTTTGCCACCACGGATCTTGGGCTGGAATGCATGCTGCATGATCCCTCATGGATTTCTCTCAAAACGTAGTTTGCTTGCAGCGGCCCAACACATCGTAACCATGGTCCGAGGAAGGATCTTTTGTATAGTATTCCGTTTGTCACGGCATATCTACCTGCCTTGCGGCGTATAGCTCTTGCCTTCCTCTTTTCTTCTGGGAGAATTTCCTCCGTTAGGTACTCATAGATCGGAGTCATCCACGTGTGTCCTTCTTCTTCTACTACCGCTAGTATCTCCTTTTCATCTATTGATTTTTCCTTGAGTTCCTCTACAAGTACTTTTTTGCTTAGGTAGGCGAAGCTGGTAGATGCCATCTTGCTTAGCGCGTCTGCTTTTTTGTTTTCTCCTCTGGGTATTTGTTTGATGGAGAATTCTTTAAAAGCGTTGGCGAGGTTTTTTACCTTCTCCAAGTATTTGATCATGCCTGGCTCTTTTACTACGTAAATTCCATTTACTTGATTAGCTACGAGCCTGGAATCTACATTTGCTTGAAGGTTTTTTACTCCCATTTGCTCTGCTATCCGGAGACCGGCTATCAAGGCTTCGTACTCTGCTTCGTTATTGGTAGCATTGAACCTGAATCTTAGAGTATATGTGAATTCCATTCCTTTCGAATTCGTAATTATTAGGCCGCTTCCAGAACCGTCTATGCACGATGATCCGTCTGTGATAATACCCATGGATCTGGAAGTTCTTCCTTGTCCTTCATTGGTGTATCTAGAGGGTCGTCTTCCAGACATTCTACAATGAAGTCTGCTAGAATCTGTCCCTTGGCTGACGTTCTTGGTCTATAATGAATGTCATGCTCTTCTAGATCAAATCTCCATTTGAGCAACCTTCCTGCCACCTCCAGATTAGACAACATCTGCTTTATCGGTTGGTCTGTGATTACAACTATCGTGTGTGCTTGGAAATATCTTTTTAGTCGCTTGCTAGCACTTACCAGGCAAGTATTAATTTTTCCATTGGAGTGTAGTTGACTTCCGGATACTGTAATGCACGGCTAACAAAGTAGATATGCATTTTATTCCCGTCCCTTTCTGTCATTAGGACCGCACTAATGGCTTCCTTTGCGGCCGCCAGATACATGATTAGCTCCTCTTTTTCTTTTGGTGCAGTTATCATGGGTAATTCGGCTATTAATTTTTTCATTTGATTAAATGTCATTTCTGCCTCCGCGGTCTATTGGAAATCACTTTTCTTTGTGCACTTCTTTAGAGTTTTAAAGAATGGCAAATATTTTTTTTGCTGATTTAGACAGAAATCTGTTTAGGCTTGCCAGTTTCCCGTTTAGTTTTTGCACGTCCTTCAAACACTTTGGAGATGGTAAATTGAGGACCGCTTCTACCTTGTCCGGACATATTCTTAGTCCGTCCGCATCCACTTTGTACCCCAGGAAGGTGCCTTCCCTCATCCCAAAGGCACATTTTTTGGGGTTTAACTTCATGTTTATCTCTCTAAGGGTCTTGAATGTTTCTTCTACGTCCCTAATTACTTCTTTTTCCGTACGGATTTTAATGACTAGGTCATCCACGTATACTTTCAAGTTCCGGACAATTTGTTTTTGGAAGGCCTTATCCACTAGACGTTGATAAGTTGCTCCAGCATTTTTTAATCCGAACGACATTTTTGAGTAACAGAATATTCCTTGGCTTGTGATGAACGTTGTCTTTTCCTCATCCTCTTTTGCCATTTTTATTTGATGGTATCCTTTGTATGCATCCAGGAAGCATTTGAAATGATATCCGCAGAGGGATTCTACCTTCCAGTCAATTTCCGGTAACAGATAACCATCTTTGGGGCATGCTTTATTCAAGTCTTTGAAATCCATGCACATCCTCCAACTCTCATCGTGCTTCTTTACCATCACCGGGTTTGATAGCTAACTGTGATAATGGACTTCTTTCATGATACCGACGTCCACTAGTTTTTCTACTTTTTTGTATATTGCTTTATTTCTCTCAGGTGCTTGCCCTCTTTTCTTTTGTCTAACGGGTAGACATCATTCACGGATATTTAGCATGTGCTTCGCTATGTGCCGCGGAACTCCAGTCATATCCACAGGCTTCTAAGCGAATACATCGAGGTTGCGCCTTAGTAAATCGCACAGCTCCTTTCGCCCTTCTTCTGTCAAAGTAGAGCCTATCGCTATAGTTTTTTCTGGATATTCCGGGTGGATTGCCACCTGAATGTTTTCTTCTGTGACTTGGTTGATTACGGGCTGCGGCACCCTTGGTCCTGAAATCATTGTGCATTCTAGTGGAATGATCCTGCTGCTCCGTAGTGTAACCGTTCTGCCTGCCATTGGGAATTTTAGCATTTCGTGGGCTGTGGACGGAACTGCCCGGATTCTCCTTACCTCTGGTCCCCCTATAATTCTGTTGTAGGGAGAGGGTGACCTTACCATCATGAAATTTATCCATGCGAAAGTTGAGTGTTCCTCATCACCTATCTTTACCAGCAACGATATTTGTCCTAACAACCATATTATTTCTCCACTAAACCCAACCAGTGGCGTGGTTACAGGGATCATCTGGTTTCTGACATCCAGGTGAAATTTATTAAAGCAATGTTCATACAAGATTTTTGAGGATGATCCTCCGTCCACATACATGCTGTGCACGCAATGTCCTCCCATTTCGGCCTCAATAATCATGGGACCATCCGTCCCATCTTCCTGCCCTAGAGGTGGAAAAGAAATTACTGACTTCAGAGAGAAAGTTTGAGTAATTTTTTGTCTGGCTACCCTCTGCCATGGTTGTACCATCAATATTACCAGCGAATTGTCCTTTCCTGAGGTTTCCCCCTTTTTGCTGCCTTTACCTGGTCTTTTCCATTGCTTTGCTTTAATTCCTTAATTAGATGTGGCAGCTTTTCTGGCTTTTAGCATTTCCTTGATTTGCCTCTTCAGGTGCATACACTCATCGGTGGTATGTCCCACTTCCCCATGAAACTCGCAAAATTTGTTAGCGTTTCTTTTTTCTATCAGGGTTGTCATTGGCAGAGGGGGCTTAAACTTCCCTTTGTCCAAAGCCAGAATTTCTTTTGGTGTTTTTATAAGAAGGGTGAACCTGTCCTGCTTTCGCTCCGTCCTTTGTTGGTTCCGGAAGCCTCCCTTCTTGAAGTTTTGCTTCTTTCTGGCTTCTTGTTGTTTCCATGACGGGAATGACTTCTTCCGTTCACGATTAGAGGCCGCCACCTCTCCTCTGAGGAATGCTGTGATTACCCTCATCATCTCGTCTACTGACTTTGGTATTTTATCATGCAGATGTTTGATTAATTCGGGGTTGGTAATTCCGTGCATAAATATGGAGATTTTCATGCATTTCGGGGCTCCCTTCACATCTTTGCATTCGAGCTTGTACCTCAGCACGAATTCTTTCGTGGATTCCTCATATCTCTGCTTGATGTTGTGAATTTCAACCGGGTCTTTGATGCATTTTTTCTGCTGGAGGTAGTTCTCTAGGAATGCTTTCTTTAAATCATCATAACTATCACTAGACTCCTGTGGAAGGTCATCAAACCATACTCTTGCGTTTCTAGTGAGCGTGGAATTGAACATATGGCACCACGTTGGCATTGCCCAGCGTTCCGTCTTAGCGGCCGTCTGGAAGATTTTTAAGTGATCTTCTAGGTCTTCAATTCCGTCGTATGTCTTGATGTGACCAGGCATTCAGGTTTTTGGGAAATCAAAGTAATGGATCCGAGGGGTGAAAGGATCTGTTTCTTCACATACCCATGGTTGGGACAGGTCGTCCTCAACACTCGACTTTTGCCTCTTTGGTTTTGACTTCCAATGTCCTCATGCGCTACCTTCACTTTCTGACAGCGCTTCCGTTTTTTGTGAGGATGCTCTTTTGTTATGTTGTTTTTTAGAAGCAAATTCTGTTTCTCTGGAGCGAGAGCTCTGGTAGTAGCTTTCGGTATCTCTGCGGCTACCGTAGTATGGCTGACGCCTTAAATCTCTCAAGTGTGCGGACACACTCCTCTCCTTGTCTCTGAGCCTGTGGAATACAACCTTCTCCAACCTTTTGAAAACCGTTTTTCTTTTCAGATCTCTTTCCCTTGGTGACTCAGAATGGTCGGGCCTTGGTTCAGGGCTTCCGGATACACTGCGAGTATGCCTAGGCCTGAGCCTTTCCTTGAGGTCCCTTCTTTTGCTCAGTGTTCCTGACTCGGAATGTTGTGAGGCCTCCTCGACGTTAAGACGAGCCTTTACTGCCTTGAGATTTTCTTGTTGCTCCTTCCCTTGGTGCACTTTTTCAGCTATGATTGGTAAAAGCTGATGGTAGTTCTTGTCGCAGTACTCTCGTAGGGCTGCATCGGAAGCGGGCTGCATCGGAAGCGGGCCTTCCCAAGTCCTGCGGAACTTGCTCCTTCCCTAGCGTATTCCTCACGGCGAACGTGGGTTGGCTAAGGGGAGTTTGCTCGTTAGTACTCATGATGAGTATTTTAGGAAACGCGGTTGTATTCGCGGTCCTACGGATGGCGCCAACTTGTTAGTACAAAATATGTGTTGGGGGGTGAAGTGGATCAGGATACTTACTAGACTGGGCCGATAAGCTGTTAGTGGATTGGATCTTCTACTAGAACAATTAAGGAAGATGATTTTCTGCACAAATAAGGAAAAACCGTTAGTCTTACCGTGGGGACTGACCCCACGATTGGACTCCGGCGTAAGAGTAAGTACTCATATTGTCAGAGAATATGTGTGTGATAAAGGGTGTCAAAAATTATGTACCTTGTGGTGTGTCAGAGGACTCCTATTTATAAGGAAGCCTAGTACTAGGGTTTCTTAGTATTTCGCTTATATTCGTAGTGGCCAGAGTGAGACCCTTGTCGGGCAAGGATCCGCGATAATCGTGATTGCGGACGTGGATTCTCTTCCGCAGACGTTGGTCGTTCCGCGGATTGTCTATGGGAGCGGCCCAAACCGATCTGCGTCTGTCTTGCTATATCCGGGTCGTGCCAGTGTGGTCCTGGGCTTAGTCTCGACCCGTTATACTTATTGTTTATTTTGGTTGGGCCAGGGCCCAAATGTGACGGTATAGCCTAGGCCCGGAGGCCTGGTATACCCATTATACGTCATCATTTACCTTAATCATTTTTTTTGTCATATAATACTTGATGCAAAATATATAAATAAATTGAATTTTAAATGTATTTTTATTGGTATAATTAAATATTATATAACACAAATAAAATAATTTAATGTCAAAACATAACACTTAGATATTTCATGATACTTATTTAAGAACCGATGAAATAGATCAAAAGGTAAAATATAAAGTTCGCAGCAATTTCAATAAAGTTCACTACATTATGATGCCATTTGCCCTAAAGACAAAAGTTCCATAAGGAACATGGTCAAAAAAAAAACAAACCGCTTCATCTTATTCATTCATTTTATTTTCATCTAATGGTTTAGATTAATTCTTATTTTAATTTAATTAAAAAACTCACTTTCACCCTATTTTTTAAAAATTAAATATCTCACAAACCGTTAATCGTTACGCATCTTTCTATAGAGAGGCACTTCTATATACTTTCGACGAACTTTTTTTTCGATTTTTTTTTCAATCACGTCTGAAAAAGTCCGCTAAAAAGTAAAAAAAATAGAAACATGTACAAAACATTTTTTCTTGACCCCCAATTATAGTGCAACAGCGGTGTTTTTTAATTCCCTGCTTCGTATTTTTTGAACAGTTTTTAATACTTTTGAACTGTTAAACATTAAAAATAAAAAAAAAAAATAATTTTCGTTCCCAACTTTCCGTTTATAGTTTTTAAACGTAAACAAAATAATAAATATAAAATTAACAATTAAAATATAAAAAAAATCGAAATTTCAAGATACAAATGACTTTTAGGGGAAGATCTTTATAACCTTACCCAAAAAAGTGGGTATGTTTGCTAGTAGCACAATAAGGAGGGGACAACTTACACTTTTCTTATTATAGAAGTTCACATTTCAGGCAATTTACAAGCTTTAACCTTTTGTACTCTTAATTTTTCTCCAATTATTTGATTGACATTGTAGATGTCTAAAGGTATTAAAAGAGTCATAGCTTCGTGGTAAGAGAGCGTGAAATTGTCCTATTCAAGTGGTAAAATATTGTACAGGCATAGATATTCAAAACTAGTCTATACTCCTTATAAAGGAGATTTACCCAAATGTAAATTTAAAATCTAAATCTAACAAAGTTGAAATCTAAAAAAGTTAAAATCCTTATTTTAAGAAACAATGGAAAATTTTAAATCATTATAACCTACGAATTAATAATACAAACGAAACTATATTACACTCATCAAACAAACTGATGCCTCATTAATTAATTGAATGACTCATTTAAGAACATTGGGAAAAATTAAAACATTATAACCTACGAAATAATAATAGCAAACAAACAGATTATGTCACTCAGCCAAACGAAACTGATTGCCTCATTAATTAATTGATTGACTCATTTTAAGAAACATTGAAAAAATTAAAATCATTATAACCTACAAATTAATAATACAATCAAACTGTAGTGGTACACGTCAGTCAAACGAAACCGATTGCCTCTTTAATTAATTGATTACTCATTTTAAAGAAACAAAAAAAAATAAAAATCATTTAACCGACAAAATAATAATAGTAAACGAAACAGAAATGAACTCGATTAATTAATTGATTGACTCATTGGTGACCATTAATCTCTCCATAATTTTTCATTGACTCATTTGGTAAAATCCCCATAAATAGGATACAATTGCAAGAAAAAATACACAAAACATAAACACTTAGAAGCCTCCACCGGGAATTGCTGCCACCGGGAAGTTCTTGCCGAAAACGAGGTCCTGTCATGAATTTAGCCGCTATACCGTACACTAAAAGGGGTCGTCTATCGAAAACGAGTTTTGAAAATATAAAAAGGGTTCAATTTGACCTGTTTTTCGACCAAACCTTGAACATAGGTAGAACCGGTTTCAAAGTTATAATTATTGATCTCCAAACCAGAAAAAGAGTTGATCAAGAGGAGTCTACTCCTCAAACGCTTGTACCAAGAATTTTACACTGACGATATCATGCTTGTTAGATTTAACTCAAAAGATGTAATGTGTTCACTTTTAATTTTAACTAATTCTTTTGATACAAGTTAAAATTTCTTCATTTTATATAGTTTGCAATTTCATTTATGTTAAGAATTTCTCGCATTCAAGTACAAATCCACAACATAGTGGTAAAATATTGTACAGGCATAGATATTCAAAACTAGTATGGTAAAAAGATTGCATTACGGCAAATAGCATAAAAAATATTAAACTTAAGATATTTTCAATCAAGGTATTATACTTTTTTTTCTTTTATAAAAATGCACCTAACTTATTTTTTTGATCAATTTAGGTATTTTTTTTAAATATTTAACGATCATCCGTTAAGTTTTACATCTTAAGTCTACCGTCGTCACTACCAAGACTCCCATCACCATCACTATCAAGCACTGCCTCCACTACCAACCCCACCTATAACCGCCGTAAATCGCCAACCCTACCCACCATCGCCATAAACCACCAACCTCAACCACCACCATCAATAAAAAAAAATTCTTTTTTTTAGAACGGCACCACACTTGAAATCCGACCCCCGAGTTATACCATCCATACGGGCAGACCCCGAGACCCGAACCACTAAGAGAGACCCGCGAAGGGTAACTCCTAGAACTCACGGCTTCGCACAAGGAGGAAAATCTGGATTTTTGTCTCTTGCGAGACTCGAACCCAAGACCAAACCCCCTCTCCAAGCTCCATAAGGAGCCCAGGTGGCCAACTGCTCTAACGTAGTTGGTTACCACCATCAATAAATAAATAAGGTTGTGTATTGTTGCATTTGATGTTTAATAGTGTTAAAATTTTGATTTTTATGATTTTTTTTGCTTTGTAGTTTATGAAAAACTATAGATTGTAAAGAAATGTGGTGTTATACAGATTGGTCTTAGATGCTTTATGTGGAGAGGAGTCTGCTACTGCCACAGATCTCCGAAAGGCCACCACCTCAATCGTTAATTTGTGGTTAGCGGAGAGGTGTCCGCCTATTTTGGCAGAGTTTGTTGCATGTGCTCCTCTCACGCCTCTCCTAAAACCAGATAACAGGATTTGGCCTATTGCAGTAGGCACTATATCGAGACGGTTGGTTTCCAAAGTTTTCATCAAAGGTGTGGGTAAAGAAATGTCAAAGTACCTTAGTGATTTTCAATTTGGAGTTGGAGTGCCGGTAGGCGCTGAGGCTGTTTTACATAGTGCCAATATGTTGTTGAGTGAATATCACAATGACGGGTGTCTTGCAATGCTCAATGTGGACTTCTCGAATGCATTTAACCTTGTGGATAGATCGCGTTACTCCACGAGGTTAGGGTGAGGTGTCCCTCTATCTCTTTGTGGGTGGATTTCTTATATGGACAGGCAACAAGATTATATATAGGAGACACACATATCTGTTCTGCCACTGGGGTGCAGCAAGGTGACCCGTTGGGACCTCTTTTTTTTGTTCTTGTATTGCACCTGCTAGTACATAAGATAAGAGACAGTTGCAAGCTTCTTCTTCATGCTTGGTATCTTAATGATGAAACTGTTATTGGAGATTCAGAAGAGGTTGCCCGGGTGTTAGACATTATAAAGGTGAGTGGTCCAGGTTTGGGTCTTGAACCTAATATCAAGAAAACAGAGATATTTTGGACCTCGTGTAATGGTGTGAAGCTTCGTGAGGGTTTATTTCCTATCGATATTCGAAGGCCGTCTTTGGGTGTGAAGCTTCTTGGGGGTGCTGTTAGTAGAGACGAATATTGTATAAGTGGGATGGCTATGAGGAGAGCCGCGAATGCTGTTGATTTGATGAATCTTCTTCCACAGTTACACGACTAGCAAAGTGAGCTCCTTTTGCTTTGATCATATTTCCAAACTATTTTTTTGGTTTGAGGACTTGTTAGCCTGTACACATGGAGGAGGCGGCCTTATTTTTTGACAAAGGTTTGTGTGGGTCAATCGAGAATATAGTGGTCTGTGGTGGACCTTTCTTTGGATACTTATAGTAGCAGCTTGCTTCTTTACCCATTCGTCTTGGTGGTTAGGGGTTGTACTCGGCAAAATAGGCTTCTTTCTATGCTTTTGTGGCCTCGAGGGCCAAATCTTAGGTGCTACAAGACCACATCTTACGTGACAATGGTTTATGTGGTATGGATGATGATTATGTTTCTACTTTGTCTTGTCTACGTGATACGATTCCAAGCTTTGATTTTAGTTGTTTCGCCGCCTCTAAAGCCTAACAAACACGAACGAGAGCCTTTTTTTAGTGAAATGAGTCAAGGATATAGAATCCACTTTAACATGACTAAGAACAAAAAGCAGTTTTGAGTGTCGACTGCACCACCTGGTTTCAAGATATCCCTAATACTATCCATATAGACAGGCTCGATCAACATATTTTTCACCCCCCCCACCATTGAATTCCTGCACTAACCTTAAGTAACGCCGCATTATTCTAACTATTTCCGGTGATGCAATATCCATGATGTCGCATAGGCACATTTGGATCCTTTGGAGAACATGCCGGTTTCATTGTAAACTCCAAACTCACTTATCTCTAAAAAAAATATGGTTTAGAGAACTTCTTTTTGACATATGTAGCGTTCGGATCTCCGCCAAAAAGAACACATGTGAATTTGACTGACCCTCAGACAGAATACCACACTCAGACCGGCTAAGCGTTTTGGATTGTTTTGGATGGGTTGAGGAAACATGCGTGTGTGATCTGACTGAGGTTTATCCACTTGTGGGTTGAGTACCAGGTTTAACAATGGTTAGGGTGCTTTGCGAAAGCCGCTTCTGCTAAAGTGAAAAAACACGAAAACATAGCATTGAAAATCAACACGATTTATCCTTTCGCGTTTGATACATTTGGTATTCCTTGCACCTGAGGCGGGGATGCAACTTAATAAGTCCAACGAGTTATGAACAGTATATTATGACGCATAGTCCACAAATAAGAATTTTTCATAGATACTTGCAATCCAATGTGTTCTTCAATTTTTTTGTTAAATTTCGTTACACCAAATCTATCTCACATTTTGCATGTTATGTGCCTGTGGTACGTAATTGTTATGGTCACAAGGTAGGCACTCTCATCAGATTAAGTTTCTTTTATTTGTGTAGATTGATATTTGTATCTATTACATGCCACGATCGATTTTAATGGTTTTTTGCACCGGTTATCTAAAAGCATGAAGGTTTTCTTTTATGCATGTTCTTTTGCGGGCTTAATATGACTATGCTTCTTTTGTAGACTTGTTTCATTGGATAATGAAGATTGTAAGCCTTTTACTGATGGGTTGGTGGTGGTGGTTGAGGTTTGTGGCGATAGTGGGTAATGCGTGATTCATGTTTAAATAAATTACGTCAGGGTTTACATTTATAAAACCCTAATTACCTCGACTATTTCTACGCACTAAAGAGCAATATACCCTATTGTGTATAGTGTAGTGATTGGTAAGTATAGGTGTCGACCCTAAGAACGGTTTTTATTCTCTAATTGTCTAAATGAAACCACATTCTACCTAATAAAACAGTAAATAAACGCATTTGAGTTTTAGTAATATTATCGTGTGATGAGCCTAACTTGTCTACAGGATTGTATAGTGGGCCGCGACTAAATGATGACATATTCAATTATTATGATCAACGTGCAATGTTTTTATTACAATCTTAAAGGAGTCTAATTTCGTTAGCACAAACCGCAGCTTCGCCTAACCTCTGATTACTAATTGAAATGAAGTCGCAAGGAGGATTGACATATTCTCACTTCACAGTTATTAAGGTTTTCCAACTAACCTATGAGATATGCCTTAGTGTTATGACTCGCACTCCTAACTAAGTATTTATTACTAAGGGTCGCATATTGGGCATAGGTCAAACAACTACTAGGATTGGTCACCTCGCAGTTAATCGTGCACGCTAGGATTCAAACGATCACTTAATACCTAGTACACACTCAACCTCATATCAATACTCAGTAGGGAATTCAAGGTTACACATGCATACTACGTAAATTATCCAATAAAATTGCAAGTAAATCTATAAGATCATAAAGTAATAGTCGAATGGAAAATAAATAAATCGAATGCTAAAGAACAATAATTAAGCATAATAAATAACCATACTCCAACAAATATAGATGAAATCAATTAATTAAAAGTAATAATTAAATTGTATCAAATATTAATAGATAGAGTTATTTGTACATATCGTGCTAAAATAATTTTCCCGATCCGCTCTAATCGAATGCCATGGCAAACCCCGAGGGGTCGTCGCCTAGAAACCACAAACGAATAAGAATGAATCATAATAATCAATTGGCCAGTTGATATTATATATATACTCAAAATGGCTTGAAACGACGTGGTTTCATGCCGTTTGGGTTTAGGGTTTTCTGTTGGGCTAAATGTGGTGGCCCAAGTCTCCTAGCCTTTTTCCTTATCTTTTTTTTCTAAAAGCATATCAACCCTACAAGTTATCTTTTATATCAAACCACGTGGATATCAAACCACGTGGATATCAAAAGAAATTACCTCTATCTAAACATTCCACTGTCCCAAAAAATTCTAGAGGCATCCAACTTTTCTACAAATCCAAAAATCCACATCTAAAGAGTATGTTTGAGTCATAGGACTGCATATCAACCCTAATTGTATGGGTCGACTTCCATTTTGTAAGTATCAAACTTAATTGCTTTTCGTGTTTTTGGGTTTTTTACGGTTTTGACTATAGCGATTGCCTATGTTTCAGTCAGTTTATATTGTTTCTTTGGGGTTAATATTTGAATAAATAAGTGGTGTGTGGGATTGCTTATAAAATGATTGCTTTATTCGGGATTTGGGTGTATTGGGAGTTTGGGACTGCTTAAAGCAGATCAGGCCAACCTTCAAAGCTTGAAAAAGTAACAATAACTTTTTCATTTACAATAACTTCTTTATATTCATCCTATTCAATTGCTAATTTATACCCTTTGTTGAAGCTTTGGTAGCTCAGGGTTTAAATGTTGTTGCTCTTTATGGTGACCAAACTCAAACCGAAAGAGAGGATGCCCTGCGTGAATTTAGACATGGTCCCACTAATATCTTGGTATGTCAGAAAAGAAGTAAAGAAGCTCTTTTGATGCTTCTTCTATTATTTAGTAAAATAAATCAGTAACAGCTACACTTTTTATGAACCTTACAAGTCAATTTTACTATTATTATTAAAACTTAATATTACAACAATTTCATTCTGAAAATTAACACATTACTCAATTTTATACTTAAATTTAAGGTTAATCTTCCACTCAAATTTGCAAGTTGCTACTGATGTTGCGTCGCGGGATCCAGATGTTACCGCGGTTGTAGTTAACTTGGACATTCCAAATATATTTTTTAAGCTTGAGATGATGTCTTTACCGGATTTTAAATGTTATCCTTACACTGCCAAACGGGGGGAACTCTGATATTTTTGTTATGAAAAAGTCATGTGGCATAGGTTGCGCTTTGC
>BQNB010161323.1:0-14693 GCA_026074375.1 Tanacetum coccineum
ACAATTGTTTGTTTCTTGCATTGCCAAGAGACTAGTCTTCTTCCAAGATATTGACATCCTCCTGAAGTTGATCGTCTATGATGATTGTCCCCAGCATAGCCACAATTGTTTGTTTCTTGCATTGCCAAAAGACCAGTCTTCTTCCAAGATATTGACATCCTCCTGAAGTTGTACTTTCTTTAAGCTTTCTTCTTGTTAGAACCCCAGCAGTACTTTTGCCAATAATTTGACTCTGAGGATGATTCTTATGAATTCTAAGTGTAGGAGTAGAGCTGACATCAATGGTGTGATCCATGTTGTTGTAATCAGGCACTCCATCTTCCTCATTGTCTGTATTTTCATCATCAAAAGAATTTGTAGAGAAAATACCATCTTTTGGAACATCATCATCAGAATATGCATCAAAGAAACATGTAAGTGTATTACCAGTACTTTGAGAAGGTGTGTTAGCAGTACTTAGAGTTAAAGTACTGTTGGCACTTTCTTTTCCCTTTTCAAGTGCTATTCTCCTCTTTTCCTCTTCAAAAGCGTTCCTTTGAGCATCATTCTGTAGAGCTTGTTCCTCAGAGGACAATGGAACTTCTTTGTCAGCAGTACGTTCCTTTGAATGCTTATTTTGAGCTGCATTAATGCTTGGACGATGAACAATAAACTGCTGGTCATCTAAATCTTCAACATCATCATAAGTTGATACTTTTCCTCCTGAATCACCATAGTTTTCTTTCCTTACAGGTATGTAATTCATTGAAGGAGTTAGAAGTTCAAGATCAAACATCCAATCAGGACCTTTTCCTTTTTGATTCTCCTGATCCTCAAGAAAGTCTACATGAAGACAGTCTTGAACTTTTCTTGTTACCCTGTTATAGACTCTAAAACCTTTGCTGCTAGTAGAGTATCCCAACAGATAGCCTTCTTCTGACTTGCCATCAAACTTACCCAATTGATCTAGGGTATTAAGTATAGTCAGAGGACATCCAAAAGGTCTCATGAAACTGATGTTAGGAGATCTGCCCATCAAAATTTCATAAGGAGTCTTCATCTGAGGTTTAGTCACCAAAACTCTGTTAAGCACATAACAAGCAGTATTAACTGCTTCAGCCCAAAATTGAATAGGTAAAAGTGAGTCTGCTAGCATAGTTCGAGCTGCTTTAATGAGAGTCCTATTCTTTCTTTTCGCAACACCATTTTGCTATGGAGTCCTTGCAATACTATATTCTCTCTTGATTCCTTTCTTGGCACAAAACTCATTCATTAAATGATTCTTGAACTCTGTTCCATGGTCACACCTGATGGTCTTCACTTTATGTCTTAGCTTGTTTTCTAAACCCACAATCAGATCATGAAGCATATCATATGTCTCATCCTTGTAAGCCAAGAAAAACACCCAACTGAATTTACTACAGTCATCAGTGACCACCAAGCAGTACTTTTTTCTATTTACACTCTCTATTGAAACAGGTCCAAATAAATCCATATGAAGCAATTCTAAAGGTTCTCTGACTGTTCTTTCTTCAATCTTCTTGCAAGAAGCCCTGTGCTGTTTACCCTTTCTACATGCCAGACATGAATGATCAAGCTTGAATGTCTTGGAAGGTAAACCTCTAACCAGATTGCCTTTAACCAATTTGTTAATATTCTTGAAGTTTACATGCCCCAATCTTCTGTGCCATAAGACAGCTTCATCCTTTGTTGCCTTTGCAACCAAACAAGTTACTCCTCTAGAAGGAATGATATTCTTTAGATCCAGACTGTATACATCATTCTTTCTAGGAGCTCTAAGTATCACCAGATCTTCATCAACAAACTTAAACTTTGGAGATAAGATAAGACACTCCTTCAGTGAAGAGAAAATTATTGCGTCTTGACATATCACAAATTTGAGAAATAGATAGGAGATTGACTTAAGCTCCGCCTCATAGCTGACTTTCGCAATTGTCTTTGCATGTTGTCTTGATGGTTCCTATTTTTTCCAGTGATTCTTCCTCCTTTAGGATCATTTTCCATAAAGCCTCATTAATCCACCGGGGGTATTCTTTTAAAATCAGTCAACTTGTCTCTTGTCTTCCTGTATACTCCGAGAGCAACCACTCATTTATAGCATAATTTTGAGTTCTTTTCTGGATTGCCCTTTGTACAAACAATTTAAAGTATTAGACTCTTTTAGGGGTCCCAAGTCATTACGGACTTGGATACCTAATGGAAGTTACTTACTCAAATTGCTTGAGAGTGTGGTAAGATCCATTATCCCTATTCACAGAATCTAAATAAGCCCCTTTTGGTCTCCATGTTTGTGTTGGTTTTATCATGGCACTCCTTTTGACACTTACATTTTGTGGAAGTACTGCTTGTGATCCAACAGTACTTTCTTTCTTAACCCAGATAGATTTCATAATTTTCTTGGGTCTTTGTGGTCTGTGAGGAGTCCTTGTGGTAGAAGACCTTGGTGATGGTAAAAAACTTGAGGTTCTAGGTCTTATATTATCCATCCTTGGATAATAAGGTCTACCAGTACTTTGGGAAAGTACTGCTTAGTTGGTTCTCTAGGTCTTGCAAATACTGATAAAACATTATTATCAGTACTTTTGATTGTATGTTTGTGTCATTTTTGGTCTGGCAGTACTTTTCAACCCTTCCCTTGTAAGTACTGCTGATGGGATAAAAGACCTCTTTTGGTGAGGGTACCTAGAGTTTCCTGAGAAGTTACTATGGTTCACCCTATTGATGTTGTTCCAGACTGGTCTTGTGTCCCTTGAACCCTGCGTTCCCTTAGGTTTATGAGTTTGGGTTTGTTTGAAGGTTCTTTCGTGTAGGTTACAATCTTTGATTAGGTGATCAGGACTGTAACATACAAAACATGTTTTACCCCCTTTGTGCCCAAGTCCCTTTTTCCTAGATCCTTGACCAACACTGTCTTGACTTTTAGGTGACCTGTTTTCAAAAGATGTTTCACTATTTTCTGAGTTCAAAATAGTTTTCTGTTGAATTTCTGAAAAGTTTAAAACAGTCTCTTCATCATCACTATCAACCCAATCTTCAATAATGACTTTATTTCTATCAATTTCTGATCGACTAAGACATTTGCCCTAGGTGGTATGACAGTACCTGTAGGTGGAGGTACTGCATGGAATCCTTTTGCCTTTTGAAAGTTTAGATACAAAGATTCAAGTCGCATTGAATTCTCAGATGGACTTGTCACTTTCATACTACTACTAGATTCAACCCCAAATCCTATACATGATTTATCAGACAAATATCTTTGTTTGTTTAGGACTTCATTTTGAAGTACAAAAGCATTTGTCCATTTTCAAGTTTTACTTGAAATCATCTCCTTCTTTTAAACTTGATCTAGTTCCTTATGTTTGTTCATAGTTTTTAAATCTCTCAAACTTTAAGTATATTCCATTGTTCATACTTATCACCCCCTGCATATTCATTCTTTTTCATGTGTTCATAAGTATGACTTCTAATGACTCTAGGCCTCATTTGATATCCTGAGATTTCAGACCTAGCCTTTTGGAAAATTGTCTCTTTCAGTTTGATAGTTTTTCAAGCCAACTGTTTATATGATTTACTACATTTGGAACAGAATGGTACCTATGAGTTTTTATGCCATCCAATGCTAGGATTTGGATGTTATTCATAAGCTTTGTTGCTCCAGTCAAAATCACCAAGTCCATCTTGTCCAAAAGTGCACAGGTTCTGCATCAATCTCCATGCTCCAATCATCTTGATCAAGTTCAGTTAGTGCCATCATAGCAAATGTCACTGGTTCAGCATCAAATTCCTTGGTCCAGTCAATATCTTCATTGTTGTCTGTTGCCACCAAGGCTTTTGAGTTTGAATCTTCAATAGCCACAATCCTCTTTTCTTGACGACCATTTGCTCTGTTTTCCTGATATTTAGCAAATCTGCACTCCCTAGCAAAATGACCCAACTTTTGACAATTAAAGCATTCAATCTTTGACTTGTCAAAAGTGATCCCATTCTTTGGCTTGAGGTCAATGGGTCTTCCTTGTGTTTTTCATTTAAACTTCCTTTTCCTTGCAGTCTTCATAGCACCTGCCATTCGATGTCATTTCTTCATAGCATCCTTATCATTTGCAGTAGGTCTTCCTCATCTTGAGTTTAGGCATAGATGCTCGTTGAGCAAAGAAAGAACTTTTGATCTTCATCTGAGTGGGAAGCACCAGTTAGGAGCAGTTTGCACCTTTGCTTGGAGGCCTGCCTGAGTATAGTCCTTTTGGGATATTGCTCTGGGTCAGCAGTTCTTTGTATTCAAAGTACTGCCTTTGATTTCAGTGGACAGTAAAAGAGCAATATTTTGTGAGCTTGGTGAATTTGAAACACCCTTCAATTCATGCTACATTACACCTTTAAGTTGTTTGTAGGATCATCAAAAACTCCAATTCATCTAACAAGGTTATCCCCGATCATTTTAGCAACTACATGCCACACAGATGGTAGGCTTCTTTGAAACTTCAATTTGCATCTTCATGGGAATTTAGCATCATATAATTCAAGCATACTAAGATTGTTTCTGGAAACCATTCGTATGTTTGAATCTAGCTCTTCTTCATGATCATGATAGTAATCGTCTTGAATTGTTGTTTCAAAAGATTCTTTGATCTTCTTTCTTTGCTTCATTTACCTCAAAGCTCTGCTTATGGCTGACATAAAGTTCTTGCATCATGCTAATCTGCATATGAAAACTGAGGAGAAGATAGTCTATCAGGTATTATAGAAAGCAATATGTTTAGAGCTTTCTCATTATTTCTTCTTGCGTTTAGCAGCAAGCGATAGTTTTTGTGTGCAGACACTGACCTGACGAGGACTGCAAGGATCAGTTGTGGCTTGGTCTCCATTGAGTGATTATATCCCATAGAATATAATCTAGTAATGGCACTATAATGTCGAATCTTCATGGACCCATAGTATCATATTCACCCTTCTTGATCATTGGGATTCTTAGTGCAGTGACTGATGAGGTGGGAGGGATAGGTTCAGCTTCAGACATTCTTTTAGGGTTTGGAAAAGATTTCGAAAATGTTAAAGTTCTTTCTAGATCAGAGTCTCTACACAGCGTCTGATACCACTTATAGGATCATATACTCTTAGTATAATAAGCCTTTAGCCTGTAAAGGATGTAATTCTATAAATAAATCCAAGTCTGATAACAATGAAACAATGATGTAATTACTATCTAACTATGCGGGTAACTAGTAAACAGTTATCAAGAAGAACACACAATGATTTAACAAACGGATTTGTATTATCACACCTTGAATCTGCCTAGTTTGCAAATTCCTAATTATAATACTTATTCTCTAATACTCTTACCTTGCCTTTCTTGTTGTGTTGTTTCGTTTTTGTGTCCTTCAATGCCTTCCCTAGGGAGATCCTTTTATTAAATGTAAGGATAAACTCTAGTAGGTTGTACAGTCTTCATATGACACAAATACTTAATTAATATAATCACTAATGTAACTGTTACATGATAATTACTAATGCAACCGTTTAACTAATAATCTTTAAATTAATTGGCAGTTACTTTGACTTTTTCACAACTTTATAAGCGGCAGTAACTTGACCTTAAACTTAGCGTTTACTTTGATTTGGCTTGTATTTTCCCAAATTGTTGCATTGCTTCTACCGAAACTTTCATCATCAAGGGCTTGAGCTATTTTTGTGCAGGTTTTGTCTGAGAGGAGGAAAAGGCAAATAAGAGCAATTCTAATATCTTTATTGATCTTGTCTCTGCTGTTTTTTGATGTAGCTAATCATAGCATGTTCTCAAGAACTCTTCTTTGTCATGCCCCTTATTTGTACTGCTGATTTAGGATCTCCAATTATTTGATGTTTAGGATGAATAGAGTGTACTCTAGTTATGGGAACAGGATTGACAATAGTTGAAAGTTCCATGTTGTTGAAATCAGCCTCTGCACCCATAACTTGATCAGCATAAGGAGAATTGTAAGTGTCCAAATCATCATCATCAATAAGCACTACCCAAAAATGCCAGTAGTATTGGGACTTCGCTGTATCTCCAATCAGGCATGAGAGGATCATCTGGAAAGGATCTCACATGAGGGAAACCATTTGATGGTCCAACATCATTAGAAGTTCTTAACTGCTCTTGCATCATTAATGGTGTGCTTATGTAGTAAAACTGTTAGTACTGCTGGCTTTAGTAGCCTTCCCTTGAAGAAGCTCCCTGTTGCACTGTGCTTCAAACTCTTTTCTAACAGCATCTGATTGCTCTGAAGCTCCTTACTCTTGATCTTATCATTCATAGCAAGAGAACATTCTTCAAGGCTTGATTCATCTCACATGCTGGGGTTTTTGTATAGGGAGTTTCACTAGCAGTGTTCATCAAGCTTGTTCATTTTTTATACGATTCATCTGAGCTCTTGTAGTTTGAAGAGATAGAAGATCATAATGGAAACACAATATATTGTCGAGTAGACACATTCTTTTCTTAGATTGTCATATCAAAAGTTTCTTTCAACCTGTATCACCATTGGCTTTCATTTGGGACTGCATTTTGTAGTTTGATTCCCTGCAGTAACTAGTTGATAGTTCATAGAATTTGTTAAGGAATCAATATCAAAAAGCCAGTTAGTTCCTTGTCTTGCAACGTTTCGTTTATTTTCAATAAAGTTTACATGCAGATTCTCTTCAACTTTTCTGGTTTGAGAATTAAATACCTGAAAGCTTTGCTATTTACAGAGTACCCTACTAAAAACCCTTCTTGAGCCTTCCTATCAAATTTTCCTAAAGGGTCTAGGGTATTTAGAATAGTAACAGGACATCCAAAAGGTCTCATAAAACTTATGCTTAGTGGTCTGCCAATTATAAGTTCATAGGGTGTCTTGTTATGAGGCATGGTCACTAAAACCCTACTTAGAACATAACAAGCAGTATTAAGTGCTTTAGCCCAAAATACAGTAGGTAAAAGTGAGTCTACTAGCATAGTCCTAGCTGTCTCAATCAGAGTCTTGTTCTTTATCTTAGCAACTCTATTTTGTTGTGAAGTTTTAGCAACACTAAATTCCCTTTTTATCCATTTTAATCCACAAAATTCATTCATTTCCCTATTTTTGAATTTTGTCTCATTATCACACCTGATTACTTTAACCTTATGGTTTAATTGGTTTTCTATTTCTGTTATAAATCTCTTAAGAATCCCACTAGTCTCATCCTTAAAGGCTAAGAAGAAAACCCAGCTAAACCTACTAAAGTCATCAGTCACTACAAAGCAATACGTCTTATGGTTGTTTACTTTCCTTATAGATGTTGTACCAACAAGGTTCCATATGCAACATGGTAAGGGTTGGTGTTAGAGCTCCAAGTTTGCCTTCTATAGGAGGCATTTTGTGTTGCATTTTCCCTTCTGGTGACATGCACACAAGTATGGTCATTCTCAAAAATCTTTAAAGGAAGACCTCTTACAAGGTTTCCCTTCACAAGTTTATTCATTATTTTAAAATTCACATGACCCAGCCTCCTATGTCATAAATTAGACTCATTAATTATGGCTTTATGCAATAACAAGTTAAAATATCTCCGCCAAGGTAAGTTAGGGTAACAACATTCATTTAAATCAAAGCTGTAATACTGCTTTGTTGGGAATCTAAGCAGTACTTGGCTTGCATCAAGTAGCTTAAAATAAGGAGACAAAACAAGACATTCAGTTTCAGTAAAAAGAACATTGTTTTTCTTGTCACACATTTGTGAGATAGAGAAAAATAAAAATAAAAAAAAAAAAAAAGAAAAAAAAAAAACAAAAAGGAAAGAAAAAAAACAAAAAAAGATTAAACTTTTATTCTTTGAACAAAACAACACATCTTTAACGTCTAACTTTTGTTCTTATCTTTCCTTTTCCTGTTATGTTACCACCTATAGCACTTCCACCAAAAGCAACAAAACCTTCATTAATGTCTTGATAGTCAATAAGGAAGTCTTTGTTCCCTGTCATGTGCCTGGAACATCCACTGTCAAATATTCCTTTGTTCTTCAAAGCGTGTTGTGGATTTCCCTACATAAAAGTAAGAGAGTCAGTGTCTCTTGGGGACCCAAGTCTACTAACTGACTTGAGGTCTGCCCTTGGGATCTATATATTTTACTCCTTTTTGAGACCCGTGATCACTATTGTCTTTGGAGACATTATTTAAATTAGTCATTTTCGGTCTCAACATAACCTGTTGAGGCCCTTTAACAACAGTGACCCCAGTTTCTCCTTTAACAGTACTAAACGGTTGTTTGCCTTTAGCAGTTATTTATCACCATTTACTCTGACAGTATAACTTTTTCATTTGAAATCCTGGTATTTGGTGCTGTTGATTTATAAAAAAGGCCTTCTAATAGGTGAATGAGACTTATGAAAAGCATTTGTTCTTAATTTTGAAACATTTCACTCTATTTGTTCATGAGTTAGCAGTATTAAATGTCTTGAATGTACTAGGTGATGATGTTGCTTCTTAGAGAGTTTGCTTAGCAGCACTAACTTGGTACTCTTCCAAACTTGTTTAAAACTGCAGATGGAACAATTTATCTTGATGATTTATTATTGAGGCACTGTTCTAAAGTGGCTATTTCCCTTTATTGACCATAATTCTTCTATATTTTTTCAAAACAACTTTTTAGCCATTCTCTTTTCATAAAATCACAGTCTTTTATAGTATGGAGATGTAAACTGCCACAAATAAAACAGGCTTTCATTGTAAACCCAAATCCTAACCCTAGTTTTTGAGTCATTTTCCCATTCCAATCTCTTCTATATACCTTAGGATTTTGAGTAATTATCCTAGGTTTTTTAGCTTGTTTAGGTTTAACAGATTCATTCCTAGCATTAGTAAACTCAATCCTTTTAAAACTAGGTTTGTCTGTTGCTTGCAGATCATCAGATTGAAAAATATCCTCATCATCATCACTAACCCAATCTTCAATGATAACTCCACTAGGCCTAACCAATTCAACTATGGGCATTTCTACACTAGTATTGCTAGGTGGAGTGATACTTGCTTCAACTTGAGACACACTAGCACTAGTCTTATTTACTGTAGGCCTATAAACAAAATCATCCAATCCTGCAAAAGATAGGTCAGCAAGTGGAGGCATGTAGTTCCTAGTTAAAGGAGGAGGAACAGCATGATACCATTATCCTTTTTAAACCTATCATTTGTTTGATTGTCATCTTCATCACTTGAACGACTATTAAATATACTATTATGCAATTTACTACCACTTGAATCATTTTCATTCAAATGATCTCCATATCCTAGACCAGTTTTATCTTTAGGACTTAATTGGCTATTAATCAGTTTATTTAAGTTTTTAGAAGAGGTTTCAAACTATTCTAGTTTAGCTTTTAGATCATATTTTTCTCTTAAAGTTTCATCTAATTAATTTTTAAGTCTAGTGACAGCATTACTTTTGTCTTTTACTTCAAATTCTAAGACTGCAATCTCTTCTTCATAGACAGCTTCATTTTTCTGATGAACAACTAACTGTGCCTCTACAGATTCTAGGCCTAACTGATAAGCTATAATTTCTAGATTAGCCTTACCAAGAGTTTGTCGCTGTTCATCAAACTGTTTTCAAAGTTTTTCATATGTTTTTACACAGTTTTAAGAACAAGATTGTATCTCTATGTCAGACCCTGAGGAGTTTGAAGTGTAGGCCATGAGAGCAAACTCAGTTGTTCTTCATAGAGCTTTTAACTCCGTCATATCCGAGTCATCTTGGACATCAAAGCATGTCTAAACAACCAATGATCAGAGGTCTCCATTGGTACAATTCCTTTTGTGTTGTCCCTGCTCTATACCTGCCTCTCCATGCATGTTCCCTTGATTTCTTGGTGGCTCTACATTCCCTTGCAAATTGGGGGGGGGCCCCTTCTATGATAGTTAAATCATTTAACCTTAGTTTTATCAAAACCTACAGGTTCTTTGCCATTGAAGATTAACTTTCTTCTAGTCTTCTTATAAAATCGCTTAACCCTCATAGAGAGCATGACCACTTACCATTTAAGGTCCATTTCTTCCAAATCATCATAATCAATCTGCTCTAGGTCTTCATCATCCAGTTGTGGACTATTTGACTGATTAGCAAAGAATGAGAACATTAGATCATCAGTATATGATGATGAAGAGGCTTGTCCTTGAGAATTATGGCCTGATGCAGTAGAAACACCATTCTGAGCCAGTATTAACTTCATACTAATGTAGTAGTCTTTATAGAGAGAAAGGCCACATTTTGAGAGTTTGAAGATGATCCAGAGGAACCTTTGATATCAGCTTCAAACACTTTTAGGTTATTGTATAGATCATTAATATCCAAATCATCTATACTATCTTTGTTCCTCATAATCAAGGCTACATTCTTCCATGATGAAGGTAGAGCTCTTAAAAATTTCTGATTTACATCTTCATTAGGAACAGTTGCACCATGAACTTCTAGAAGGCTGATAAGTTTTTGAAACCTATCATATGCTTTATCTAAGCCTTCTGTGTCAGATACAGAAAAGTTTTCAAATTGTTGCTTCAAAACAGTTTTCTGCATCTTCTTAGATTCAACATTGCCACCAAATCTACTCTTGATAGCATCCCATAGAAACTTTGCATCCTTTATTCCATGAAACCTCAGTTGATACTCATCAGGAATAGCCAAAAGCAAAATGCTTTTAGCTTTTCTTTCTCTTTGTCTTTGTAATAGTGCTTGAGCAGTCTTTGGAGGTACTTCAGTTTCAACACCATTTTCATTACTTGTTACTTGTATAGGACCATCACCATTCAAGATCACTTCCAACAAACTATAATCTGTGTTAGTAAGGTACTGCTCCATCCTCATGCTCCAAAGGGTATATTCACCCTTCTTGAGGATAGGAAGTTTTACATTAGACACCATTTGAGGAGATTCTACTGGTGCTATTTGTGTTGCAGGTTCTTCACCAGATATTGTGTATTTTAGGAAAAAGAGGATCTTAGGATCTTGGGGTAAAAGTTGCTTATTATTCAAGAGTATGAGTTAATCCACAAGCTTTTGATACCACTTGTGAAGTTCCAAATAGACAGTATTCTTAGCTTGTTAAAGCTTAGTTAAATGGAATAAATTTCCAAACTAACTATATGAGAAAGAAACTATGATTATGAATACTACAAGTTTCATGCGGAATCCTAACTTGCTAATACTTATAGAAGAACAATTGATTACATAACTTGATATATTGATTGCAAATATTCTGCTACAGGTTTCAGAATAATAACTAACTATGAATTTCATAAATTCTAACATATGTGTAGTGGTTCCTTTTATTCACCAATGAAAACCCTAAGGGCTTACAAAACACGTATAATGATAATGCATATCTATTCCTAATATATCTCATGCATATCACTTTAGCAGTACTAACTATATAATACTAACAGCACTAACTATTAACTAACAGTACTAACTATACTGGCAGTACTAACATTTGTACTGGCAGTACTAACTAATATAACTAGCAGTACTAACGACTTAGTTTATATTCTTCAATCTTCAGTAGCAGCATAAATCTTTAAATAGCAGTACTAAGTCCATCAGCAGTATAACCTTGTAGAAGCTCTTAATTCCTAACAGAAGGGTACATCGAGAACTATAAGAATGTCTCACAAGACATGGTATGTGCTTAATTACACATACCTTTGACCATAAAAATCAGACTTAAATGACCCAAAACGTACAAAAAATACATTGTATTTGTATGTTTTCACTTATATTGTGCAGGAAACGAATATCCGACAAAAAGACGAAAAATCAAGCAAAAACGGAAAAAATTGAGCACGGAATGGAAAAGCATGGAAAAGCCAAAGTCAAATCGAAGCCCAAGTCAACAAAAGTCAAAGTCAACCCGGAAAAGTCAACGGTCAAAACCGGAACCGACACCGAAGAATACTTAATGGGCCCACCCGAACCCATCTAATAGGCCGGATAAGCCCATTAGTATAATTAATAAAGACTTTAAAAGGCCCGAAGTCCAAATCTTATAACCGGCCCATACAAAAAGCCCAAAAAAATATCTAACGGGCGTTAAAACCCCCCTTTAACCATAACTTCGTTAGTCCCTTTAGGGACTAACTTTGCAAAACCTCAAAATACTTTGAGGGGGCATTTCTGCCATCCCCCAAAGTTGAATCCACCACAAAGGACCTTTATTGAAAGATATAAATACACCTTGGAGGGCTTGTTTTGCCAACTCCACAAACCTTTCCCCTGCACCTTCAAACAAACAGACATAAACCCTTTTTTCGCGCCAATGAACAGTACCCAAGTACTGTTCATTGTCTCCTACCTCTGGCAAACAAACAAAAACTCATTAAATCTATAAACCCCACACCCCACATGGATCAATAAACAAGCTGGCAATCCCGAACCCCTCTATTGGTTCGAAGAAAACAACAAGATTTTAAGGGCTGTGATCGTTTTACTTTGGGACAAAGGAAATTTGATGGCCAAGATGATATTGAGCTTCTCCTCACTAAAGAAACACACTACATGAGCTGTCTCTACAAAGAAGCACAGGCCAAGACCTAGAATCTTCCTAGTTCTTGTATAAATAGGGCAGTTGTAAGCCCTTGTCGAAAAAACTAGTTTTTTTTACCTAGTTTAGTTTCAGTTAGTTTTATGCACTTTTAAATTCCCAAGTATTGTAATTTCTCTTTTTAAGTTAATGAAAAATTGAGTTTTTAAGTAAAAAGTCTAAGTTTAAATTCCTTTGTTTTCTTATTGTCTTAATGTATCTCAAAAGTTTGTTTTTTTTTAAGCTCTCATTTAGGCATTTAATCAACCTGTTTTAACAAAAAAGCCACTTAAGTATATAAAGTTTTAAGAAAATTTATAAAAACAAAAAAAAAAATCACTCCTCAAAATTACCTCAGCAAAATATTGGATGATAAGCAAACAATGGAAGTGCTTATGGACCCCCACTAGCTTGTTTTTAACAAGCTAGAGCTTGTAGAATCATTCATTTACCCTGTTTAGAGCAAGGGTTTTGGTAAGTTTCCATTTTTATTTTTGCTTATTTTACTGTTTAAGTGCTTATTTACTGTTCCTTTTTGCTTATTTGTGCTTATCTTAGTTATTAGATGCTTATTTGTCTGGTCTTTATTATCTAAATGCTTTGTGTTTGAGTTTTACCTTAAAATTGCCATTTTTAGTGAAATTTGACATTTGCTTATCTAGCTTATTGGAGTGCTTATTTGCTGTTTAAACTTGCTTATTATTGTTTTTATAGCTTATTTGATATCTGGTCTAAGGAGTTTATTCATAAAAATTCCAAGTTATTAAGCAAAATAGTTGAAAACAGTTTTAAAAGGGGTGTTTGGCATAAGCCTCAAAATGGGTCAAAATGGTTTCAAAATAGTTTGGGTTACTTAGCCAACTTTGGTGAGCTTATTTGCAATCTTAATAAGCTGTTTTTATAGGTTTCTTAGTTTAAAAGTTTGATTTTAAGCCTTTTCTATAAGTTGTATAGAACTGTTGGGGTAAAAACAGTTTTATATAGCTTATTGGCTTAAGCATTGTTTAGCTGCTTATTTTTGTGTTTTTCATGCATGTTTAGGTGTCTAAATTAAGTAGTATAAGTGTCCAATAGTGTGCTTTTAGTTTTATAACTTTTTGTCAAAAATTGCTAAGTGTTGAAAAATGAAGAAAATGCTTTTTCATTTGCTTATTGTGGCTTATTGTGAATTTCAAAATGCTTTTTGATTGCTGCTATTTGTTCTTTTAAGTATAAGCTTAATCTGTTTTAAGGTTAGAAGTCCATAAGGATCTGTTTGATAGCTTATTTTTAAGCTAGAAAAGTCCCTTTTGGATTTTTGCTTAGCAGTACTAACCTAAAGCTAGCAGTACTAACTCTAAGTTAGTACTGCTGAGTTTCTCTTGCTTAATTTAGCTTATTTGCTTGTTGAATTTGCTTATTTTGTGTTCCATTTAGCTTATTAGGTTAGTCTTAGCTAAATTTAGCTTATTTCCTTTTGTGTAGAGCTTATTTGAGCTTATTTGCATTTTAGTATAAATTTTTTTAAGTGTTTATTAGTTTTTTAGCTTATCTGCCATTCTAGCTTATTTTAGTTGCTAATTTTTGTTCTTAAGTGCTTATTAGATATTGCTTATTGTCTGTCTTAGCTTATTCTAAGTTTTCATTTGCTTATTTGCTTTAAAAAAAAGAGCCAAACAATTAGTTTTTTGTTATTAATAGTAAAAAAAAGGGGCTAACTGTCAACCTTTAGTGCTATTTTTGTGTAATTTTCTCGTTTTTAGTATAGATTGCTTTATTTTTCCCGCAGATTTAGAAAACCAAACCCATACCTTTTTCATTCAAACATCAAATATCAAACCGACTCTCGACTTTCCAATTCACTCCTCGTTGGGAATACGACCCGGGAACATCATATCATATACTACTCTCGGTTTCATTGATTGTGTGGATTTTGATCCTTGTTATATATTTATAAGTATATTTATATTTATTATTTATATATTTATATATAAAAAAGGGTTGAATTTGCCTCAACCAATACCCTTGATGTCGGTAATTTTCCAAGCAATGGCCCTTTTATAAGATTTGAGCACTTTTAAGAGAGCATATTTTTCATCATTTTTTAAACCTTTTGCAATAATCACTGGTAACTTGTCGTTTTCTTCCAAGAAAG